>PVKB01006291.1:0-2500 GCA_004027205.1 Ctenodactylus gundi | reverse complement strand
GTTTTTCATGACTAGATTGCACTACATATGACAGCAATACATATTAAATGTGTTAAATCATGGTCAGGAGATCTCAGAAACGCAGTGAGTAATTGATAGACATATTGCCGAGATTGCTAACTGTCTTGGATCTGCTGATTAGAAGGGGCAAATAAGGGTCATCTTAATTATGTTGTAAAGTCAGTGTGGAACATTGCCTCACATAATCACTTCTAAATTGATTTCCTGAAGTCCATTGGTTCAAAGTCAGCCTGCAACTTTCCCTCAACCTGGACATCTCTCTGTCTTTGTGTGCAGTCTAGGTGTGCATGATTTCCATTCCAGTGACTTCCTTCCCCTCCCCCTGCAGCGCAACGACATGCTCAGAGGATCCATCAGGCCTCTATGGATGAAGACAGTGGCAAAAGTTCTGGCCGGGAGTATGGTGGGACTACGGCCATGCCCTTACTTGCCGCTTTCTCTGTCCCTTCCCTGTTGTCTCTGGCCTGTTTCTAGTTTTTAAAACATACAGTGTTTCAGGAGGCCGCAGCTTATGGTCCTGGTTTCCTACACGGTGCTCGATGACTGTGGGGTTGAGGGAAGAGGTCACGTCAAATACCAAAGCAGCGGAAAACCCAGCACAACACGAAAAAACCTAAATGAATAAAACACACTGCCGGTCAGTGAGTCTCGGCCATCTCATTATTCTGGAGGAGCTGGGGCAGCAGGCCCAGGTATGTGCGTGCCTGCTGGTCAGTCCTGGCCCGTCAACTTTTAGTGACTCATGCTTCTTACATGTATGTTGGGAGGTCTCCACCCAACTGTAATTTCAGTACTCTGGGAAGCAGAGGCAGGCTTTGTCAGTTCAATTCCAGCTTTGAAAATTGAGCAACTCAGAAAGATCCTGTCTTGGAATTAAAACCACAAAAAAATTGAACAAGATTTCAGTGTATCAGTTCTGGGCTAACCTTCAATACCATTTCAAAAATATATATAATTATGTCACGTTTGATGAAATGACGATATTTTCTTATAAACCTTTCATTGATATGTTAAATAAAATTTTCTTAAATTTCTTTTAACAGCATAAACAAATTCTGAGAAATATTCAGGGTAAATATAACAACGAAATTAATTGCAAATATACAATTTATATTTAGTCATTATAAGTAAAAAACAAGACACATACATATAAATAAGTAAATAAATATTTCACATGAATACACGGTAATTAAGGGAGACCAGATGGAAAGAAATCTGACCACAAATGAGAAAGCTCATTAGGTTCTTTTAAAAATAACTTCTAATTTCAAAATATTACATTCTAAGGCTGAAAGTATTTATTAGAGCACATAATCAGTCTATTTTAGAATTTTCTGGGCCATATTAAGCACATTTTTAGCAGAAATAGCCTGAGAATTGTTGCAGTAGGCAAACATGAGAAGACAAATACACTAACAGCACCTTCGATGTGGTAACTTGTGAAAATGAAAGAGGTTAAAAAGCTACATTATAAAATTCAAGAACATAGCAATCTACAAATATGCATGTATATATATTTAAAAGATGGGTAATCCCAATACTCGGGTCCTGATTGAAGTTGGTAACTGGAAGTTAAAGGACACCCTAGACAACATGGTGACTTGGCAAGATTATTGCAAAATAATGTTTTTTTGAGACAGGGTCTCACTCTGGAGCCCAGGCTGGCTCCACAATCACTATGGAGCCCAGGCTGGCCTTGGATTCACAGCAATCCTTCCTCCTCAGCCTCCTGAGTGCTGATATTTACAGGTTGGAGCCACCATGCCCAGTTTATGCAGTGCCGGGGAATCGAACTCAGGTACTTAGAACTTTAACTGCCTTACCCTTGCTCCAGGCCCCAAAGTAAAAATTAAAACTAAAATTAAAAGCCACATAATATAGTGTCAGGACCTAGTTCAATCCCAAATATAGCAAAATATATGAAAATCAAGAGAAAGATTCGATAAATTTGGATGAATCAAAAATAATATGACTTTAATATTTTTGAAGAGTCAAAAATATTTAGAATAAAAATTACATCAAAAAGATGATATAGTGACTATTATCATACAAGAAAAATACTAAGTCACTTGTTCATTATAATAAATTGTAATTTAACATTTAACTCAATAAGTGGTGCAGATTTGCCTCAGCCTTGTGTGTATTTCAGAAGACTCATAATGTATTAACTTAAGGATTATTTATCTCAGAAAATTGCTTTGCTCTAACCCCATGCAGAGAATTCCTATGAGATCTTAACAAAATAATGTAACACTTAGGGGCGAAAATGCAGCCCAGTACCCCTGTGCTGGAGGCCAAGATGGAGAAGACCTCCATGGCCACCGTGGCCTTCCCCCGGGTGCTGTGGTACACGGGCAGGAAGGTGACCCACACGCTGCAGAACACCAGCATGCTGAAGGTCAGGAACTTGGCTTCATTGAAGGTGTCGGGCAGGTTCCTGGCCAGGAAAGCCACCGTGAAGCTGCCCAGGGCCAGGGAG
>PVKB01006290.1:22480-67344 GCA_004027205.1 Ctenodactylus gundi | reverse complement strand
CCCCCCCCCCCACCCCCCATTTATTCTTAGTCTTTGTATCATCTGATAAATGTCTAAAGATTTTTGCTTGACATGCTGGTATTTAAAATGCCCCAACTAGAGGACTTACCAGTATTTAGAAGTTTACCACATTTAGTTATTTCCTTGTTTCTTTACAAAAAATATTAATAGATGAAGTTAGGTTCTCAGATCCTTAAAACGGGAGCCTATCACAAAGTTTAGGAATTGTCTTTAAAACGTTCTGAAGTCGATTATTGTCACAAACATGATCATGTAGAAACCACAGAAAGTGGTACTGTACTACTGTTAGGATATCAGAATCTGGTAAAACAGTAGCCTAAGGCTTCTAGCAGTCCGATGGGCACAGAGCTGCCTTTAGGTTGAGCAGCTGTTGCTTTGACTATCAGTCCCCTCCAACATTAACCTGAATCATCAAATCCATTATTTTTCTTCTTTCTTTCGTTCTTTCTTTTTTTTTTTTGTTAGACATCTGTTGCTTTTTTCTTCTTTGGGGGGAACTTATGAAACTGAACCTAGGAATTTCTCCTGCTCACTCACTATATTCTGAACCCAAGTTTAATTCTTTTTTTGACATAAGGTCTTGCTCTGTAGTCTAGGTTGGTCTTGAACTCACAGCAATCTTCTTGCCTTCACCTCCCAGGTGCTGGGATGTACTGCCACGCCCAACTTGTACCTTTTTCTTAAGAGGAGTAAAACAGCTGGTTGTGACAGTAGTAGAATGGAATTTTGTGCCTTGAGAGAAAAGGAGGGCTGAGTCATAGTCTAGTGACTAGAATGCTTTTCTAACAAACACAGGGTCCTGGATTCAGTTCCCCAGCCCCACATAAGCTGGAGATGGTGGCACATGCCTATAATCCCAGCACTCAGGAGGCTGAAGCAGGAGGATTGCCATGAGTTCTAGGCTATCCTGGACTATAGAGTAAGACTTTGTCTCAAAATAAAAAGAGGAAATGCCTTCCCATGGCAAGACAAAATGATTCATCTGTCATGGGAATGATGAGATTTGGAGTACCTGTATGATGACTAGTTAATCTTCTAGGTTCCAGAAATTCTGCTCTACAAATTTTCAAACTATTGCACAAATCTTTGTTATCAAAAGAAAAACTTTGCAAAGGATGTGAAAGCAATTTTGATTATGAGTACTAAATTGAGTTACAGTTTGTAGAACTTTTTTTCTTTGCACTTAATTTCAGTGGTAATATGCAGCGTAAACAAGGATATAATTTATTCAGGAACAAATAATTTGCACATTGTTTTGTGTTGTTTTCTAGCACATTGATGATATGTATCTGTTACACCTTAAACTTTTTTTTGGTTCTCAAAATAACTAGTTTACACATATCTTGATGAAGGTGCATATCTTTGTCCTGTGAACTTTTCCACCAGATGGTCTCACCTGCAGTGGAGCATCATCTGGCCTTGTGAGCTTGAGAGCTCTGCCAGCTCAGTTCAGGAGCATTTCATGCATCTCTGTGTGAGATGAAAAGACATTCTCTGGATGCCTTAAGCCTTTTAAACAAGTTAGACACTGAATCATCATGGTTGCTGTAAGTGTAAATGTGAGCAAAAGTGGAGCAGTCAAGGCTCTAGGAGTATTTCAGTGGTTAAAGCACTTGCCTAGCAAGCATCATGTTCAGTTCCTCAGCTCCACATGAGCTGGGCATGGAGGTGCTCACCACCTGTAATCCTAGAACTCGGGAAGTTGAGGCAGGAGAGTTGCCCTGAGTTCGATGCCAGTCTGGACTACATAATGAGCTCAAAACCAGCCTGGACTACAGAGCAAGACCCTGTCTCAAAAAAAAGAGGTGGAGCAGTCAGAGCTGGTGCCGACACAGGGTGGGAGCACCTCTTGCACACCAAGACTCCTTGTTACTTCATCAGATGTGTGCAAATATGTCTCTGACAATGCTGCTGAGTCCTGAAGAACAGACCCTCTTTTATCTTAGTTTGGGTACTCTGTCATGTAGGAACTAATTGTGCCATAATCTATAGTGGTTTTGTAATCTTCAGAAACGCCTGTCAGGAATTAGCATGAAACCGCTAAACTTTTATTCAGCAACCCAAAGGGGGTCTGAGCCACAGGTTCTGCAGGTGAGAAGTTAGTGTCTGGTTCCCACGTCCAGTCTAGGGGCATGGAGCTGTGCTGTTTTTTAAAGCCACATTTGATCCTTTCAGAGAGTTTTTAAAATCATTACAATAAAAATGTCAGTCTGCCCTTGAAATAGCACCACCATTTAATGCATACTAATATTTATTGCAGAGAAAGCAGCAGCTGCCAACATAGACGAAGTGCAGAAGTCAGATGTGTCCTCCACGGGGCAGGGCGTCATCGACAAGGACGCGCTGGGGCCTATGATGCTGGAGGTAGCGCACCTTCGTATTGGTTCTACAATGCTAAGCACATGATTTTATTCAATTTCAGGTTAATGTCATTTAGGTAGAAGCCATACTAACATCACAGACCTTGAACCTATTAATACATGTATATGTATGTATGTGTGTTCAAGTGCCTACACCTATCATGTGTATATCTATGAAATTAACAGTGTAGAATTAATTTAATTAGATTAGAATATAAATTTGCACATTTCAGTTTGCTAGTTGCACACTCATTTTAGAAAACCACATTCACAGTATTCACAGTTCTGTTGAATTCTACGGTACATGTTAGTTTAAAATATTCCTCACATCTTGAATTTTACGTGTGCCTCATACCTGAGCCTGTGGTAAATTGAGAATCAAAGAGGAGACTTCATACATATGCTACTTCAGGCTGGCTATTTATTTAGCAACAAGTGAAAATCAAAAGACTAACCGGAGAGAACTTCTAAGATAACCATAGTGGGATATTTGATTGTACCTCCTCCTCACTTTTAACTTAAGGAAGCTTTATGGCCAGCTACTGCCTAAAATTTGTGCCATTTAGTTTTTCTGTTTTATTAATGAATGCTAAACACTAAGTGCTTTGCTGTACCTGTTCCAAAATGAAAATTCAAGATGTACACTATGGTAAAATGAAAGAAAAATTATCAATGAACATATACAAGAAATAGAGGGGCTTTGTGGCATAAATGATGCCCGTGATCAGGATAATTTGCTTTACTGATGATATGGTGGGGTTGAAAAATACCACATGGCTGGAGCTCTGCGGTGCTGTCGTGTAGCCAGTAGCTGGCTGCAGCAGCCACACTGATACATGAAATGATGATTTTTAAAACAAAGAGCACTAGTACTCTTGACCTCATTGCCACCTTTTTTCAGTTGGTGCATAAAATGATTTTATTTTTAGAAAATCTAATTCTATGAGAATCTACCATATAATTGGGGACAGGAGGTGGGAAAAAGAAGATTAAAGATCATCTGATTCGGTCTTTGTATTTAGAAATGAAAAATTGTATTCCCTGGGGCTGGACCTGCCGACCAAAGGCTCTGAATGACCCAGGTTGGCCCTTGTTTATCTTCTCTTAAATCACTGGCTTGAAAACATTCAGCCACAATTTCTAGGGGAAGAGCAGAACCACAGCCTGGTTCTTTCATCCTCACTGAGGCGACAGAAGACGGAGGTGCTGCTTCCTCTTGGTTCTTAGGAGCAGATGAGGAAACTGTAACTAGAGCCCTGGACTGCTCAGAATTACATGAAAGAAAGTGGGTAATTTCTTTTGGAAAAACTTTTGAAGTACAGAAAATTGATTTGAAAATTATGGTAAGCTAAATTGTTATAATTGGGAAATTTCCATATATTTGTGTTTATTCTTAGGTCTGGTGGGAAAAATTAGAGTGGAAACTCCTGGGAATATTTTTGAGACTTCAAAAAAGAAATACTTGGAGTAACCACAAGACTATGACTCAGGCCCTTTGAGAGGGAACTCATTAATTCTAGAAATAAGATTGCTAAATGTTGGTGGACCTGCTGTCATAAATCAACATTTCTGTTGTTTCAAAATTGAGTTCTCAGAATTTCATGCGTTCAGAAGGTACCTATGTAGCAGGAAATGAGTGCCGAATATGTCAAAGGCAGTGCTTGCATCCAGTGGCTTCTGGTGTCAGTTTTAAATCTTTATCCCTGTTTACCTGAAACCATTTCAATGGAAAACCTATTCTCATGGAGCTGTTCATAGGCATAGATGCACACTCATGCTTGCATCATAGCGTAGTGGTTGCTAGGCAACACAACCAAATGGCAGCTCTTCTCAGAGCATATCATTATGAGCTTTAGAAAAAACACAAACCGTTCTATGACATGAAACAATTTCATCTTTCTGTTTTATTAGGTCACAAGTCAGTTCTTTTCTGCAACATGTACTTTCAAAATTAACTATAGGTAATGTAATTATGAAAATTCCTGTCAAATGTACATCTAAAGCAGTGAGTTTATAAAGAGACATTTAGAACATAACTAAAAGCTGGCTGTTTCTCTCCACCCTCCAACCTGCTCCAAGTGCACACCTGAATACCACCCTCAAGAGGTGATATCAGCTTCCCATGCGAAAGCTCAGTAGAATATTTAAGAAAAAGCATAAAACCAAGAAGTGTTACTTTTTTTAAAAAAAAGTTTTTTCGTCTGAACGTTGTATCATTTCTAATTTTGAGCTTTTAGTTTTGTAGTGAAAAAGGAACTAAAGATAAAATATATTTAAAGACAACTCATGAAATAGGAGCCTGTGAAGTAATGATTTAAGGAAGACACAAAACAGGCACCATGCATGCCCACCTTTACATGGTATATAGATGAACATTCATATTAAACACAGAAATAAACATGTCCTAACGAAACTGAGTGGCATACCTGACTAGACTAGGTCACCCTGGTCAGTATCAAGCCTTTTCTAGTTCTGATCACCCACCTAATGCCCAGAACAGAACTCTGGTAAGCAAGAATCAAAAAAAGGGGGCGGGGAGGGTAACATAACTAGGAAAAACTCAGAGCCCTCTGCCTTTTCACTGTGGATACCAGCCAAATGCGGAGACTAAGGGTGACCTCAGAGGAGAGGGCCATGCTGCCCAGTGGTGGTCCGAGTGAGCTGCAGAGCTGCCTGGGTTCAGTTCCCAGCTCTGTCATTGGCTGCTTCTGAGATGTTAGCAATCACTTAACATCTCTTGAGCCCATTTCCTCATTGTTAAATTGGGAATGATAAAATATTCCTTCCGGAGTAGTAAATATCAGACTGACACAACATGCAAGAGACATCATATTATTTTTACTTACTGAAATGATTATAGATTCTTTATCTTATTAATAATCTAGATTGAGAGTACACTAAATAATAGACTGTTTCTTTGAAGGTCTGAGATTATGTACTCCTTTAAAAGTAGTAAAATTGGGGGCTTTCCCCCTCCTGCCACATCTAATATGAAAAACTACAAAGCAAAATTACCATATGTTGGCATTGGTAACTAAAATGAAAGTTGTTATTTGCCCTGTGAAGTATACCAGTCTCGTTATTAACATACAAACAAGTGCCTGAACACTTTTATTTGGCAGTAATAATCTCCTGGTAAATTAGCAGAGGTCATGTTGTCATTTAATTTGTGACAAGAAGTCGTGATCTAAGCTCTCTCCCACTGAATTAAGGAGAAATAATTTCTACTTTCCAAGAACAGATGCACTGTTTCTGAAAACCAGCAAAGTGTGGAAAAGATCCAGGAGATGGATCTGGATCGCTGTGGATTAAGAGTTTCCCTCAGAAGCATCAACAATTGCGTTTGATTTAATCTTGCTTGTGTCTTTCCCCCTAGGCCCTGGATGGGTTCTTCTTTGTAGTGAACCTGGAAGGCAACGTGGTGTTTGTGTCAGAGAATGTGACACAGTATCTAAGGTATAACCAAGAAGAGCTGATGAACAAAAGTGTATATAGCATCCTGCATGTTGGGGACCACACTGAATTTGTCAAAAACCTGCTGCCAAAGTCCATAGGTAAATAAGCGTTGGGCCTCCACCCCCTTCTTCACCCCATTCATACATACTGCCTTGGTTGGAGTGGGGGAAACAGACTTGAGTGAGAGTGACTGAGTAGGATTTTTTTGTTTTTTGTTTTGTTTTGTTTTGAGGCTGTTAAGTATTTGAGCTTAGAAGCCTTGGAAAACAGCGCATCTTCATATACTAAATGAATGATCATTTTGATCATGTATTTGAAATACATAAAATGACTCAGCTAAGTACCTATTCCAACTTTTCATAGAGTTCTTACAAAAGTAGAAGGCTAGGAGAATTTTGAGGTTGACCTTATTTTGAGTCTGACGTGTGAAAACGGTTTGATATGTGGATGTATGTCATTCAAGTGCTGAGGAACTAAGTGGCACAGAGCAAGAGTCTTCCCTCAGCCGTGCAGCTCTGGGTATGTGTTCCATCTGGGCTCTGGAGCAGTTCCACACATGGCCTTGCCAGCATTACCTCCGTAGCCCTCTCAGCTGGTCTTCGAGCTCCTGACCTCTTCACCTGACTGGTCTGCCCAGGAGTGTGTGTGAGATGACTAAGGGCCACGTTCTCGTGTGGGAGATTCACAGCGGAAGCCACCTTAGCTGTTGCCACTTATTCAGTGGTTCTTTATTTAATAGTCTCACTTAAACTGATGATGCTAAGAACATCTTCACAGATAAAAAGAAGTGCACATTTTCATACTGAATAAGGTCAGTTTCTAAGTTGCCAAGTGGTTTTGTTCTTTTTCGTAAAACTATATTATGTGGTCTTACTTTTAGCACAGTAAATAGGAAGAGATACTCTTCAGAATGCCTGCTTCTCCTTGAGAGGATAACACTTTGCCCAAAGTGATGCCGATATTAGTACAGAATATATGCATTCTTGTGTAGGATTTTTTATTATATATATTATCTAGGAAATGAATAAGAAAGTAGGTTTCTTATTTTAAGTAACTAATGTTTCCAGATCTCTTCAGTAGTTTCATAACTTCCTCAAAAGACCTGTATTTATTAATTCATTTGTCTAAAAAGCTCTTTTCTTTATATTGCAGCTTATCTTTTTTTTCCCTGCTTCCAACTTTCTTATTAAACCGAACAAGAACTATTTTTTCTTCTGTGATTACCCTTTACAGTCTCCATTGTGTAAATAAACTCTTGTAAATGCCGAAGGCGAAATAAGCTTCCTGAGCTTCTGTAGACATACATTGCTGGCTGCGAATCTGTAGTATTAAGATAATTTCCTACAGGTGACTTGACATTCCCTTTTTTTCTATCTAGGGCCTGTTTTCGTTTTCATTCCTCTGTCATAGCTTTAGCTCTGGACACTCAGTAGCACCAGCTCTCCTGAGTGGCCTCTAACTTTGGGACTGTGTTTACTTATCTTAGTAGTTCACCATTACTTGATCCCTTGTGGCATTGTCCTACTGGTGCTAGTACATTTAGATAAAATATAGGGCACAGTAATGAACAGAGCACCAAAATGAGAGCTATAGCTGATTCTGAGACCAGCTCTTCGGCCAGTCTTCTCGTCAGTACCCCAAATTAGACATTCTTTTATCTTTTCTCTAACACATCTCAAAAAAAAAAAACTTCCTTTAGTTTATTGTTTTACTTGAATTGATGATGTACATCTTTTAGTTTTGGTACTACTAGCTTAAAAGACGGGTGTGGTAGTTTTCACTTGAAAGAAATAAGTGACCGTACCATGTCTTCAAGAGTGTTCTGGTTTGGTTTGGTGTGGTTTTGAGATGATCTTTCTCTGTAGTCGAGGCTGGTTCTGAACACACTATGAAGCCTAGGCTGACTTCAAAACTCATGGCAGTCCTCCAATGCTAGGATTACAGGTGTGCTATTTATGTGGTGCTGGGGAATTGAACTCAGGGCCTTGAGCTTGCTAGGCAAGTGTTTTAACCGCTGAGCCATTCCTCTAGCCCCTCAAAACTTTTTCATTCATACTGAGAAAATACCCATGAACTAGTTAAGAAAGATTACAATAATTTCAAGACGAGCCAAGTTGCAGAGTAGACAATAAACTGCCTATAAAGTGCTAGTGAAGAAATATGTGTAAGAAGTGCCTGAGCAGTTGGCTAAGGGTTTCTTAGAGAGGGTCTTTGCCTTCCAGCATTTCAGGGAGGGGGGTTTGGAGATAGAGACAGAAAGACAGAGAGATACAAGCAGTCTGATGTTTTCAGTGGAGTAGCAAAGGAAGCAGGTATCCATGGGGCGAAGAGGCTTGAACTGGGAATTGTGAAAGATCTGGTTAAATGAATGAGGAAGACTAGTTAGGTTGTGATTTCTATGTTCGAATTGTCTTTAAACTTCAGACTGTGATAAGTCCAAATCCTTTGGAAGAATCTGATATATGTGACAGCTGGTGCCATTTACACAGTTTTGAGTAGGGGATGACACATCTAAAACCAGAATGTAAGTTGATTGAACTGAATTTCCAAGAAATCAAAAAAACAGGAAAACTCCTAAATAGTAACTATTATACTGTAGTAGCAATCAATGCTAGAACTCCAGCCATCCAAGGGAAGAAAAAAGAATATAAAAGACATTTTGAAAATCCCAGGAATATTTTCAAGTAATTAAATGATTACCCCAAGAATTTTCTTTCCACTCTACATTGTAAAAGTATTTAGAAAAGTGTATTTCTCAGCAGTGATTCGGCTGTTAGTTTCCTTGTAATATTGGGTTATTTTTGCCTTGTCAGTGAATGGGGGATCGTGGTCCAATGAACCTCCTAGGCGCAACAGCCATACTTTCAACTGTCGAATGCTCGTAAAACCCTTGCCTGATTCAGAAGAGGAAGGTCACGATAACCAGGAACCACACCAGAAATATGAAACTATGCAGTGCTTTGCTGTTTCTCAACCAAAATCCATCAAGGAAGAAGGAGAAGGTAGGACAGAAGCACCGCATATCTTGGGTTTCTGTGGGTTTACTCCTGCACTCCTGCTTCGTTCACAAGAAATAATCAAATACTAATAGTTACACAAAGGAAAATGTATAGGCAGTTTCTTTGTTCTTTTCAACATTTACTATTTTCGTAGTAAATTCAACTTCCAAGTCTCTTGAGCAGCTCCGGCTAATGAATTTGCTACAATGAGGGAAGTAGACACTGCTGTCCATGTGTAGCTACCACTGCATTTGAAATGTTAGTGGTGCAACACGGCAGCTGATTTCTATTAAATTTAGGTAGCAACATGTGGCTACGGGCTACTATACCACTGCTACTCTGGTAGTGTTTAAACATTTGGGGGCTCCTGGATTCCACTTAATATGTAATGCAAACTATAGTCAACGTGGCTGTGCTGTCATAAAGGTCAAGTGTGTTTAATCACTAAAAAAGTTTAATGTGATGCACATGAATGTGTGTATGATTCAAGATTTGCAGTCCTGCTTGATTTGCGTGGCAAGAAGAGTCCCCATGAAGGAAAGACCAGTTCTTCCATCCTCAGAAAGTTTTACTACTCGTCAGGATCTCCAAGGTAAGTTTTATTTCCAAAGAAGGCCGTTTCAGAGTATGAGGTATCTATGAATTCATGATAACTCATGTATTTATTTAGACTGTATTTATTGGACTGGTAAAAGGGATGGCTGTGTGGGGTCTGAGTATTAAATAGCCTGAGGGCTGGAGGGAGAGAAGGAGGCTTACTTTGATAGAATGCCCTTCTGGCTCATGGACGTGTGTTACGTATCCTACATACAGCCAGCCTCCCTATCTGTAAATTTGTATCTGTGTCTTCAGCCAACCAAATGTCGACAGTATTCAGTAAAGAAAAAAAAAATGCATTTGTACTGAATGTGTATAGACCTTTTTGTCATTACTCTCTATTTCAGCTTAGCAACTACTTACATAGTGTGTACTTTGTATTAGGAAGTAACGTAGAGATGATTTAAAGTATACAGCAGTGATATGTACATTGTATGCAAATTCTACACCATTTAATATAAGGCACTTGAGCATCCTTAGACTTTTGGAGCCCTGGACGGAGGGAATCCCAGAACCAAAACCCCACAGATAGTGAGGAATGATTATAAATAAATAAATGTTCATATTTTTAGGTTTTAGTCCTTTCTATAAAGAATAGATGACTATGTAGGTAAAATACCTGCTGTTATCTCATAGGCAAGATCACTTCTCTGGATACTAGTACCATGAGAGCGGCCATGAAACCAGGCTGGGAGGATCTGGTGAGAAGGTGCATTCAGAAATTCCATACCCAGCATGAAGGGGAGTCTGTGTCCTACGCAAAGAGGCACCATCATGAAGGTAGGCCTCTGCAAGTGGCGCTGGGCTTACGCAGCCACTGCGTATAAGGCAGTTCTCCCAAGCAGAGCTTCCCAGAGCTGCCTTTGGAGTTGAAGCTGTGGTTTGTGTTCTGTGCTTGTCATCCGGCCCAAATGTGGCCATTTAAAGGAAAGGTACAGGAGATCTGCAGGGCAGAAGAGCATGGTGAGAGAGAGAGCAGTGATCATGTCACAGCTGTGGCGAAAAGGAGGACAGAGTCACCATCTTTGTTCCTCTGGCTTTTTACATGTGTGACAGAGTAATAAGGGACTGCCTAATCTAAAGAAATAATATGTTATTCACACAGAAAATTAGGAAGTAGAAACAAATGTGTAAGAGTGAGCCCCAGGTAGAGAGAACAGTGGTACCCCAGTCCTCCTCTATGATGATGCCAACAGAGGCTCCAGGTGTTTCTAGCAGAGGGGAGATGACTTATGTTGAGACACAGACCTAACTAATGGGACAGCTAGAGTTGGCACAGCCTTCAGTAATAGTACCTCCGTGTGGAGTGCCAGGTATTTGTGTGACATGGTCCCTTTGTATCATCTCATTGGCCATCAGAGTAGGCCTCCTCGCACACTGTGTAGACATGGCACAGGTGGGGGAGCAGGTAAAGTGACTGCACTGGCTCCAAGTGTCCTCAGGCAGCTGTTCTCATGGTCACTGCTATGTTGGACCCAAAAGTCTTTCCACAGAAGTGGTTTTAGTTTTGTTTTAAAAGAAGTGAGAACAAAAAAGAAAAATATGTTTGCTTTAGTAACTGCTGAGTGGGATGCTGAAGAATGAAGATGATCATGTCACACCTAGACCCACCTCATTCGCCATGCATGAGATCAAATCAAAATGTATCAAAAATGTAGACATTAAAATGGAAACAATGAGCTTGTTGGAAGGAAAAATAGGCAAAACCCTTAAAGACACAGATATATACAAGGATTTTCTCAGACACCTAAAGCACTTGAGATAACATCAAGAATCTACAAATGGGATTATATCAAGTTAAAAAATCTCTGCACAGCAAAGAAACCATCAACAGTGAAGAGAGCACCCACAGAAGGGGAAAAAAAATCTTTGCCAGCTATTCCTCAGACAGAAGACTTTTACCAAGAATATACGAACAACTGAAAAAAAATTACTCTCCAAAATAAAAGACCCAACCGGAACCTGGGCTTCTGAAATGAAGAAGTCTAATTGACCAATAAATACATGAAAAAAATGTTCAACATCTTTAGTTATCAGAGAATGCAAATCAAAACAACACTGAGGTTCCATCTCTAACTCCAGTAAGAATGGCTAATGTTCAGAACTCAAAAAAACAACAAATGCTTTTGAGATTGTGGGGAAAAGAAACCCTCCTACATTGCTGGAGGACCATACTGTTCTGTAGTGCTGCAACCACTATACCACTATAGAACAGTATGGTGATTCCTCCTCAAAAAATTAAAAATGGGTAACCCATTTGACTCAGCAATACCTTGTTTGAGTGTCTTCTAGATGAGTTAAAGTCATCATGTAAGAGTGACATATGCATACTCATGTATAGCAGTACAGTCTGGGAAGAAGTCAACAATAGAAGAATGGATAAAGGAGATATGATTGCCGTAAAGAAAGACAAATTTGAGTCATTTATAGGAAAATGGATGCATCTTGAGACCATTATTTTTTTTAAAAGGAAGTGCTAAGTGGAGGAAGAAGACACTTGGTCTCTCTGCCCCAGCAAATGTAGTTGATGAGTGTGAGGCATGCATCAGGTAAGGGACTTCATGACACAGCAGACACCTAGTTAGAACGTAGGTAGCTCTATATTTTTGCAGAAAGTATTTGTAAATAATTATTAAAAATTAAGCTACAATTCATCATCCATTTAGTGTGCATTGGCATTTCACCAATCAAATGTATACTTAAACTTTATGCTTTTTTTAGATCACTAGAAAGCACAAATCTCATTCCCATTCCCTTTTATCTTCATTTTACCTTTTAATCCTGTTCATCCTTAATTTAAAAAATGAAACATATAACAAACAGTTTATACCTTCCAGCGTTTTTGTTTAAATTGGTAAGAGTGGAGCAGGAGGAATGGCACAGCGGTTACAGTGCTTCTTCCCTTGCCAGCTCAAGGCCCGGAGTTGATTCCCCAGCACCACATAAAGCTAGATGTGGCTTGAAATAAATATCTGCAGAAACTGAGAAATTCCCAACAGCCAACATGTTTTGTGTCCCTGGGCCCTGAACAGCAGTACCCTATTCTTAATTCTTTGCCTTCCTGGTTTTTACCAGAGGGTTTGCAAAAGTATTTCAGACACAGTGCTGGGTTTAGAGTGACCTCACATCGACAGACATTCATACTTTCAAATAGGCTGTAGTGGAGTTGGTCATTTACAGTGATTGGAAGCCTACTGGAAGCTTTGTGCAAGTCGACTGCTTCCTGAATGACACATGCCCATGTACCAGAGGAAGGGGCAGAGATCATGCAAATGGGAAATCTATAGTCGCAGCCCATGTCAGTTATAAAGTCTGAACTAACAAGCTGGAAAAGTGAATCCTATTTTAGCAATTGTATTTGCGTTATGTTTTTGGAGCATATTTGTTGTGTAAAGCAACATGCAAGCAGTGATCCATTTCCAATACTGCCATTCCACAGTAAGATTATCCAATAACTAATGATAGAAAGCAGTTCATAATTCTTACTGAAAGTGGAGAGGGCAGTGCTCTCTGCCCTCTGTCCTAAAGTGAAATTTTACAAAGAAATCAAAGTTTACCTTACATATCAACCTCATTTTTCTGTGTCTCTCTCTGTCTTTTATTTGTGGCAACTTTGTGGTGTGATGAATGTGTTTGGGTGTTTTGGGGCTAGCTATTCAACCCACAAAATTTGTACTGAGGATAATGTGGTAGAAATATGGTAGTCTTCTTAAAATGGTTTAAGAGACAACTAAATTATGGCTTTGTTTCCAAATCGATTTTTTAGTGATGTACTAGATAGTTAGAAAACACCATTGTTTGACAAAATCAATCTCAGGATTTTTTGAGAAATTATGTTTATCTGGTTGACTTGTATTTTTTTTTTTGCTAATTTTCTTAAAAATGGAAATGTCTGTCATTTATCAGAAGATTAAAATAAGTCATTTAAGATTTGTACCTTTATTTTTTCAGATTTATGTGGCCTTTTTCTTCTAGAAATATTCTTCTGATTGTTTATCTTTCACACTGTTTGTCCTAGCCATTGAAATAATGCTTCTTACACAAAAATGAGAAACAAAATTGAAGAGCGGGAGTATGAGATCAATTGAACAGTGTGTTACTTCTAGATGAGTATTCAGAGAATGTAGTTAATGCTATAAATGTTTTAATATGTGCTTTATAAAGGAAATCAAAAGGCAGAGGGTACTCTTTAGAGGTATCATGCTTGCATATTGTTAACATTTTAAATCATTAAAATGCTTATTTTGACTTGTTTAAGAGCAACGGATTTGGGCTGGAGGAATGGCACAGCAGCCCTGAGTTCAATTCCCCAGCACCACATAAAAAGCTGGATGTGGTGGCGCACGCCTGTAATCCCAGCACTCGGGAGGTTGAAGCAGGAGAATTGCTGTGAGTCCAAGGCCAGCTAGGCTACAGAGCAAGACCCTGTCTCAAAAGAAGGAAGAGGAAAAAAAAGAGAATAACGAAGAGGATCCAAGTTCTTATTCTTTTTCATTAGGAAAAATTATCTATTGAGTGTATTGGTAATTTGAAGGAAAATTAATGTGCTTTTAAAAATTCATGTTTTTCTCGACGTAGTAATACATGTCTGTAATCTAAGGACTAGGGCAGCTGAGGCAGGAGGATTGGGAGTTTGAAGCTAACCTGTGATACATGGTGATAACAAATATTTACAGTTTTTAATATTATAAAATCTTATGACTTATCATACTGGTAGGAAAATACTAAAAAACTTAGTGAAGTTGATGACTGCTGTTATGTCCTAGCGCCCCTCGATTGTTTGTTTCCCTAAACCCGTCTTGTGTTTCCTTGCTGCCTGCAGTGCTGCGGCAAGGCTTGGCGTTCAGTCAGATCTACCGTTTCTCCTTGTCTGATGGCACCCTTGTTGCTGCACAAACGAAGAGCAAACTGATCCGTTCTCAGACTACTAATGAGCCTCAGCTTGTGATATCTTTGCACATGCTTCACAGGTAATCCCAGCTCCCAGGACTCCTTTCCCCTCCCAGGTTGGAAGGAAATGTTGCCAAAACAACGCATCCTCCCTCCTTTTTGCAGACCCACTAAGCATTTCTCTTTACCAATCTAGTAATGTGACATATCAAACTAAATTGTCATGAGCTATTGAGATAAGCTCACAGTGTTGACAAGGTAGGGCTGTCCTGTGACTTTTTGTCCTAGCACCGGCGGGTTTTAAGCCTGGCTGGAAGAGCACAGTGCTCAGCTTGCCTGGGCTCTGGTGTCACTGCTCTCCTCACTGCAAAGGAGAAAGTGACCTGCTTGCAGCTGCGGCGCACCTAGGCCAGGCAGCAGTACGGGTCTGGGAGCGTGGCTTCTGACCTTGTGTAAGTTTTACATCTAAAACCATACGCTGAGAATATTTTAGATTTTTGTTCTTGGTTTAAATTCACTTTTGAATATTAGGTTTTACATTCAAGGATGATAAATATTTTTATAATAAAGGAAACAAAAGAGAATTGAATGTTGACATAAATTTCATAAACCGTACCGTTTAAGAGCGCACATTTAGAAAAATGATTGAAGTTCAGGTTATATAAATATTGATGTATATGTGCTATGAAACTTTATGAGGATACAATCAGAAGAGATACAGAGTTGCTGTGGTTGAAGAGTCCTATATTATTACATTTCTCAGTTATTTACCTCTTGTGTAGGAATGAAAACTCAGGCAGCCCCGCTTGCCAGCTGTTATAAATCTGACCTCAAACTGAAACAATCTGAAAATGACTGCAGATGGGGCACATCTCACCTGTCTGACTGAAGGCTGGTGTTTGGCAGTTGGTGAAACCAGTTTTGTTTGGATCTGTGAGCTCTCTTGTGCAGGCAAATGTGCCTGCTAGAGCTGAAAATGAAAGTTCATGGGCCTTGGGAAATCATTTTGCTCTGAAAACCTGCTTTTCACCCCTTAGTTAAGGGGATAGACTGGAGTTACCCAAAGTAGAGAAATAAAATCAGACTTCAGGGTGCTCACTCCAAAACTCTTTTCTGTCATCTCTGAGCTATCTGACTTGCAGGAGTTGCAGAGGTGAGTAGAATTTTGTTAGACAAGATAATCAAATTCCATACAGTTTTAGCAGCTTTATTGGCTCTAGAACCTATAGAGTTTCTGCGACACTTAGAGACATGTTTTTTGCTAGCCATCCTGTGCCAAAAACAAACTGTACATCAGAGTTCTCCAGACTTACGGATGTGTCTGTTGTTTGGGAATTATAATTTTTGACAAAGAATCGGAGCCAGATATGTTTGTGTGAATCTTTAAGACAGTACAAACTCTGTTACTCATGAGAAGATACATTATGTCATTGGAACCCCTCTAATGTCCTGTGTAGCAACTGAAGCTTCAGTGCAGTAGTAGTCAGATTTATACAACACCCCCTTCTGTAAAACCACAGACATCTTGATGAGTTGCTGGAAAAACATCCCTCTTGGTCTAAAACTGTGCGTGTTCAGTCCTGTTGTCCATAATTGCATAGGGCTTCTTTCAGCTATTGTCTGTCCTTTAAATATGGTCTGTTCTTGCAGAGAAATGAGGCCATCTCGTTTTCCAAAATTAATAACTTATGAAGTATTTTCCTTGTAGCTTATATTTTTCCTTTCTTCATTATACAGAGAGCAGAATGTATGTATGATGAACCCGGATCTGACTGGACAAGCAATGGGGAAGCCTTTGAATCCGATTAGCTCTAGCAGCCCTGCCCATCAGGCCATGTGCGGTGGGAACCCAGGTCAGGACGTGGCCCTCGGTAGCAATATAAATTTTCCCATGAACGGCCCAAAGGAGCAAATGGGCATGCCCATGGGCAGGTTCGGTGGTTCCGGGGGAATGAGCCATGCGTCGGGCATGCCGGCAGCCGCTCCTCAGGGCAATAACTATGCACTCAGAATGAACAGTCCCTCGCAGAGCAGCCCCGGCGTAACCCCAGGGCAGCCCAGCACCATGCTTTCACCACGACATCGCATGAGCCCCGGAGTGGCTGGCAGTCCTCGGATCCCACCCAGTCAGTTTTCCCCTGCAGGAAGCTTGCATTCCCCTGTTGGGGTTTGCAGCAGCACAGGAAATAGCCATAGTTATACCAACAGCTCCCTCAATGCACTTCAGGCCCTCAGCGAGGGGCATGGGGTCTCATTAGGGTCATCGTTGGCTTCACCGGACCTAAAAATGGGCAATTTGCAGAACTCCCCAGTTAACATAAATCCTCCCCCACTCAGCAAGATGGGCAGCTTGGACTCCAAAGAGTGTTTTGGGCTTTATGGGGAGCCGTCGGAAGGTCCAGCCGGACAGGTGGAGAGCAGCTGCCATCCTGGAGAGCAGAAGGAAACAAATGATTCCAGCATGCCCCAGGCAGCGAGCGGGGAGAGGCCTGAGGGGCAGAGCAGGCTGCACGACAGCAAAGGCCAGACAAAACTGCTGCAGCTGCTGACTACCAAGTCTGACCAGATGGAGCCTTCGCCCTTACCCAGTTCTTTGTCGGACACGAACAAGGACTCCACAGGTAGCTTGCCTGGCTCTGGGTCCACCACCCATGGGACATCACTCAAGGAGAAGCATAAAATTTTGCACAGACTCTTGCAGGACAGCAGTTCCCCCGTGGACTTGGCCAAGCTAACAGCAGAAGCCACGGGCAAAGAGCTGATCCAGGAGTCCAGCAGCACAGCTCCTGGGTCAGACGTGACTGTTAAACAAGAGCCAGTGAGCCCCAAGAAGAAAGAGAATGCACTACTTCGCTATTTGCTAGATAAGGATGATACTAAAGATATCGGTTTACCAGAAATAACCCCCAAACTTGAGCGACTGGACAGTAAGCCAGATCCTGCCAGTAACACAAAGCTAATAGCTGTGAAAACAGAGAAGGAGGAGATGAGCTTTGAGCCCAATGAACAGGTGAGTTTCATACTGCTTTCTTCCAAGTGTGCTAATTTATTTCCGTCCAGGATTTTTCCACACCACCTCTTGATGGCCTGAGGTGATCTGATAAAAAAAAAAAGTCTCCTCTGTAGTTCTTACTTGGAATCAGAAGTAATACACAGTGAAGTTGTGCGCTTCACACCCAGCACCCAGCACAAAGCAACCCTGTTATAGGGCAAAGTTGCCAGGCTTGGCCTTTCAGTACTGCCATCATGCTGCAAAGCAGTTGTAGATAGATGCTGCACAAAGATTGTGGCTCTGGCCCCAGCAACCTTCATCTGCAAATGCTGAAGTGTCCACTTTCCATGGGGCACAAAATATTCTTTTAATTTTCTTCCCCCACTAACCACAACAGAGGTAAATCCATTCTTAGTGCATGGGCCACACAAAAAAAAAGAACAAGATTCAGCCTTCAGGTCAGAGGTAGCTTGCTGACCCCTAAGTTGGAAGTAATCCCTTCCTCAACTTGGCTTTGCCAGAGCAGGCTTAATTGGATTATCTCTGACTGACTTCATTCTCTTTTTAGGATTAGAGTTGAGCTGGTTTTCAGATCCACTGAAGATCATTCTAAGTCTTTCTTCTCAGCCAACACTTCTGGCTAACACAGAAGAATTTCTTAGATCATTAGTATTAAAAAAAAATCATTTATTTTTTCCTTTTGGTGGTACTGGGGACTTGAGCCCAGGGACCAGGCACTGAGTGAATCCCTAGCCAAGGGCTGGAGGAATGGTACAGTGATTAAAACCCTGAGTTTAATTCTCCAGCACCACATAAACTGAGCATGGTAGCGCATACCTGTAATCCCAGCACTCAGTATACTGAGGCTGAGGCAGGAGGATTGCTATGAGTCCAAGGCCAGTCTAGGCTAACATAGTGAGTACATCAGGATCAGCTTGGACTACAGAGTGAGACCCTGTCTCAAAGATCGATAGATAGATAGATAGATAGATTGGTAGATACATAGATCGGTAGATACATAGATCGATCGATAGATACATCCCCACCAGAGTGAGATTGTATCTGATATATAGATAGATAGATAGATAGATAGACTGATAGATAGATCCCTAGCCGATTTTTCATATTATTTTGAAACAAGATCCCCTTAAGTTGTCCAGTTTGGGCTCAGACTTCTGATCCTCTTGCCTACGCCTCCCATAGTGCTGGGATTATGGGTGTGTGCCACTTGCCTTGCTAAAAAATAGTTAAGAGGATCTAGGCTGGGTGGTGCATGCCTGTAATCCCAGCTATGTGTGAGGCTGAGGCAGGAGGATCACAAGTCCAGGGCAAGCCTGTGCAAATGTAGTGAAAACCTGTTTCAAAAGTGCTAAGATGTAGCTCATAGTAGGGCCTTAGATTCATTCCCCAAGACTGCTTTCCTTCCCTGCTCCCAGAACAAACTTAAAAGGAAACGGATGGCAGAAGTAAAGGTTGGATCAGGGTAAATATGTCAGATCCACCCTATCTAAATGCAAGCTGAAGTAACAGGTTATATTATCTGTTGTGTCTGTTGGAAAGAGAATGCTCTGAAAAGATCAAGGATACCCAATCAAAATCCTTCTTTGTGTTAATTGATGAAAGTCATGTGTATTTATGGTATAAATGTAGTGTGTTAAAATACATGTACATTGTGAAGTGGCTAGAGTAAATATTTAAAAGCTACTAGCAATTTTCAAGTATATATTTGGGACTGGAGGAATACCACAACGGTTAGAATGCTTGCCTACTAAACACGAGGCCCTGGGTTCTATTCCCCAGCACCATATAGGCTGGGTGTGGTGGCACTCATCTGTAATCCCAGCACTGCAAGGCTGAGGCAGGAGAATTGCCATGAGGTCAAAGCCAGCCTGGCCTCACATAGTGAGCTCATGACCAGGCTGGACTACAAAGCGGAACACTGTCTCCCCCAAAAAAGCGCATATTGGTTATTAACTGTATCACTTGTTGTACAATTGATTTCTGAAATTTCTTTGTCCTGACAAAAGCTTTGTATCCTGTCCATAATCTCCTCAACCTCCTTTCCATAAAAATCACTTTTGGCATCACAGGAAAAAAAGAAAAAGAAACATTATTTTCTATATTTAAAAGGGGGGGGGGGGGGGGGCTGGGAGCATAACTCAGCCATTAAAGTGCTTGTTTAGCAAGTACAAAGCCCTGAGTACGATTCCGCAGCACCACATAGGTTGGGTGCAGTGGTAATATGTCTGTAATCCCAACACTCTGGGAGGCTGAAGCAATAGGATTGCTGTGAGTTCAAGACCATCCTGGGCTACAGAGCAAGACCCTGTCTCAGGAGGAAAATAAAAAAAGAGGGGAGTGGTAGAAGAGCTATTACAGCTGCCACAGGTGAAACCGGGCACTTTCCATGGAATGGCCAGCTGACTGGGGGTTAATGATCCAGGACTTGGACCCTGGGCCCTTCACCCCTTCCTCAGTCCCTGAACATGCCCCACTCAGCAGACCACTTCTTGAGTCATGATTAGTTAAGAAATAGTGGAATTGCAAGGGCCTCCTACTTAAAATGACTCTCAAATTTGTCCTTGAATTTGGTTCAAGGTGGTCATTCTATGTGCCACCATCTCTGGTGGAGCAGATGGGATGAACGCTGCAGCTGCTGTGACCCAAGGAGCCTGCAGAGTCAGCTGCACAGTCCTGAGAGACCCCACTGGAGTTAGGTGGCCGTCAGGAGCCCTGGGGCCACATGCCTTCCAGCCAGGCCCCATCTGATTTGGTTCTCAGCTCTTGGCTTCCTCTTCGCCTTTTCCCCCCTTGCAGGGAGTGAACCCAGGAGTGAGCTCCACACTGAGCTACATCCCCTGCCCCTTTTCATATTCTGAGACAGGGTCTGAGTCGCCAAGCTATCCTGGCTGGGCCCAAACTTGCCATTGTCTTGCCTCAGCCGGAGTCCTGGGATTACGGGCCTGCTCACCAGGCCCAGCTTCTCTTATTCCCTTTGATGTCTTGACAGTTGCCACCATTCCTGACAACAGGTAGAATTGTTCAGGCCTTAGTGCCTTTCACAAAGGAAATGGCCAAGTATGAAACATCATTGGTGACTTATCCTTAACTTGGAGGTCCCTGCAGCACTGTTCTGTAGTGCTGTGAGATCATGACCCGAGGAACCGGGTTTCCGCTGGGTGCTGAAAGCAGTGCCTTGCTGTGAATGTGTCATGTAAATCACACTGATCGCTGTAAACGTCTCATTAATCTTTTGTGGTTTACTATATTAAACTATTCGTGGGTAGTGACAATTCACAGTGGCAAGGATTGACAGTGTCACTTGAGGGTTTTGACATAGCTGACACAGCAAGTCCACCTTCCCCTAGCATGGGATGTGGCAGCCCTCCTTCCACAGCAGAATTCACTTCAGTCTCAGGCCTGAGACCCTAAGGACTTACAGGTCAGGGAAGGGCCCACTAACATCAAACAGGAAAGCGTAAGTGTAAAGAAAGTCTGAGTTGTTTGCAGTTTTTAATTGTTACTTGGAGAAAGAGTTTTCTAATCAAAATTTACTCAACTAGGAAATATGAAGTGTAGAGTATTAGCAGCATAGCTCTATTATTTGGGTACATCAAAAAGCATGGTGCACAGGTGGACTGACAAAAACACACATACAAGAAAGAATATTTAACCAGAGCCAGTTCCTTGGTATCACCCTTCTTTCTCTCCCTCTTAAACTGTCAACCGAAAATACTGCTTCACAGAGCAATTTTAACATCAAAAACATTGTAACTTGAAAAGTTACCACAGGAAGTTCACGTTAACTAAATTTAGATCAAAGTTAGATTGAAGAAAAAAACAGTAATTCTTTCACTCCTGCTCCCTTCATGGCTCCTAAATACCATGAATTGAATCTCCTGTCACCTGCTGCACACATTGATTCAGGAATTTTCTTTCATTTCCTGGAAATGCAGTAGGTTACTTAGTAAGATAAAACAGTGGGCCAAATTGCAGTTAACTATCTTGTTACTTTGGCTCAGAATAAAGCCACTAACTGAGTGTGTTAAATCTAATACAAACTTATTAAAGACAGGAAGTACTTCGATGGTGCTACTGTCCCTAAAATAGTCCTGGGGAGGGTTTTGTTTTGTTTTCCCTGCTTAGCGAATTTAAGCTAGATCTGTTTCCACAGTATTTCCTAACCAACAGGAAACAGAAGCCATGACAGAAAAATTCCCAGTATGTTTACTGACTTCAGTCATAAGCTTAGTCATACCGTGGAGCATAGTGGCCACCTAACCAAAGGATGCTCTTAACATTCTTTCTTATAGCATTGAGATACAAGCGAGGTTTTGGAAATAGTCAAAAAAAAAAAATCCCTCATTCACATTTGACTCCGTTAGAAAGGTAAAACACTGTTTTAAAGTAGAAGTGTCCTGAAAATTTCTCCCCAAGTATGGTAGAATTGTACTACTGCTTATATTTCCATTTAAAATATTTTAAAATGCTACTTTATAATGAATTAGAATACATTTTATTAAAATACATGTGCTCTGTATGTCTTCTTCAGAGAACAAGTTGATTTGATACATAAGTTATAAAGCCAGAAAAATGAAAAATTGAAGAAATCAAGTCTATTTCTCATTTTGTAGAACTTTGATAAAAATCTTTCTGACTCATCTTCTGCCTGAAATAGTTTAACTACTCAAATTGATGCGGCTAATTTGAGCCTTCGAGTAGATGCCTAAGCAGAGCTCTGAAACATCTTGGCAAAGCATTTTAAGAGAAGGCATTAATCTTTTTGTCTTGAGAAAAAACTGTGCCTAACTAAGTCAATAGACATAGAACTTTTGAAGAGAATTAAAAGTTACAGAAATGCAGGAGGAGAATTTTTTATCAGAAACTTTATGTAATCAAGCTCATCCCTTTCAGAAAGTAGATGTTAAATGTGTATTCCAAAAGCCGACCAGAAATAAACACAGGCAAAGCATTTGTCTGGTGTGAGGAACTTCATAATACATTTCAAGTGTTCAAGTAGTAAGCGTAGCCCCTGGAGTCTCCACTGACTCCCTGCAGGACCAGTTGCTTTTACTGCGTAACACAAAATCCTGCATGGCGTGCACATGTACATGTGTGTTTAGTCCTCAGAGCAGTGAACTCCAACTGAATTCTTTTTTAACGGTGCTGGGGATCAGACCCATGGCATCATGCACCAGCTCTCTACTCCCAAACCACATCTCCAAATCTAGTAAGTGGGTATGGGGTACACCCATTGGGCAGAGAAGGGGATAGCTAACTGGGAATTCAATCTAGCATCGTCACACACAGCTGCATCCTGGCCCATCTCTGAATTTTGAGAGTCAGTCTTGCAAATTTGCCAAGTTACCCAGGTTGGGCACCACCATGCCCTGGTAGGTTAGCTCTGAAGATGACAAAGATGGAGCTGGACGTGGAGTCACATGCCTGTAATCTCAGCACACAGTGATCAGAAGGCTGAGACAGGAGGATTGCCATGAGTTCAAAGCCAACCTGGGCTCCACAGTGAGTTGAGAATCATTCTGGACTGCAGAGTAAAACCCTGCCTTAAAAAAAAAAAAAAAAAACAAAAACAAAAACAAAAGACCCAGATCAAAATTTGAAAGTCAGGTTAGTCAGGGATGGTGGAACATGCCTAATCTCAGCACACCGAGAGAATTAGGAAGGAGGATCATAAATTTAAGCCTGGGCAGTTTCAGGACTTAGTGAGACCTTATCTCAGAGTACAAAATAAGATAGGGCTAGGGATGTAGCTCAGCATGAAGACCTGGATTTAGTCCCCAGTAATGAGGGGGGGAATAGTTTAGCTTAGTACATTTTTTTTCTTTATGTTTTGAGACAAGGTCTCTGTCTTTATAGTCCCAGCTGGTCTTGAATTCACAGCAATCTTCCCCCAAGTGGTGGGATTGCAGGCTTGCGCCACCACACCCTGCTTAGTATATTTCTTAAAATGAGGGCTAGAGGGATAGAGCTGTGTCAGAGTGCTTGCTTAGCAGGCATGAGGCCTGATGTTCCATCTCCAACACCTTAAAAATATAAAAGGGGATTGGAAGGGTCACACAGCGGTTAGAACACTTGGTTAGCAGCACAGGGCTCTGAATTTGATTCCTCAGCACCACATAAACCAGGCATGGAAGCATATGCACACCTGTAATTCCACTACTCAGGAGGCTGAGACAGGAGAATTGCTGTGAATTTTGAGGCCAGCCTGAATAATACTGTTCAGGACCAGCCTGGACTACAGTGAAAGGACAGGAAGTTTAAAAAAAAAAATGATGAGTGGAAGTCTAGACCCAGATTTTTGTTGACCCATAGTGTAAAATCTTTGTCCTTATTTCTTTTCTTTTCTTTCTTTCTTTTCCTTTCTTTCTTTCTTTCTTTCTTTCTTTCTTTCTTTCTTTCTTTCTTTCTTTGTTTTTGAGACAGGGTCCTGCTCTGTAGCCCAGACCGGTCCTGAACTCCTCAATGTGGAGCCCAGGCTGGCCTTGGACTCACCACAATCCTCCTACCTCAGCCTCCCGAGTGCTAGAATTACAAGCCAGCACCATCACCACACCAGCTTATGTGATGCTAGGAAATTGAATTTAGCTCTTGCAAAGCAAGCACTTTTAACTGCTGAGCCATTCCTCCAGCCCCCACCATAGTGTAAAATCTTTATGTATATTTAGGACTAGACCAAATATAAGCAAATGCAAGAACATCTATTGAGAAAAATAGAAAATGAATGTACTTTTCTTATTTTTTCCATCAAAAGTCCTTTTTTTTGACACAGAGTCTTGCTCGTCAGGCTATTCCTGAACTCACTGTGTGGCTCAGGCCAGCCTTGAGTTCATGGCAGTTTGTCTGCCATAACTTCCCAAGTGCTGGGATCGCAGGCAAGCACCACCATGCCCAACTTAAGTGGGGCTGGGGGATTGAACTTTGCTAGACAAAGGTTTTGACTGCTGAGCTATTCATACAATCCCTTGAAAGCCTTTCTAAAGAGGCTTAATATAGCCCACCTGATCACTGAGCCTTTGCAAGAGATACTTCTTTAAATTATTCAGCATTAGCTCTGTGGTTAAAGCACTTGTCTGGCTTACTTAAGTCCTGAATTCAATTCCCTAGCACCACATAAAAATTAGCTGGGCTTGGTGTTGTACACTTGTAATCCAGCACTCAGGAAACTAAAGCAGTAGGATTGCCGTGAGTTCAAGGCCAGCTTGGTTTACACAGTGAGTCCAGACCCAGCCCAGACTGCAGAATGAAACCCCATCTCAAAAATAAATAAAACTGCTAAACATGGAGCAGCATAATAGTTGGGAAACTGGCTTCATAGGACAGAGATCCATTTCACAGTTCCAAAGAGCCTCTTTCTGACCTCTTACCAGTTTTTAGGACAAAACTATATATTTACCACATATTTTTATGGAACAATTTTCTGAAAACAAGAGTGGAAATTTAGAAATTTTGGGGATAAAATCTTGGACAAATTTTTAAATTTAATTAAAGAAATTAACAATTTTTACCAGATGGTAGTACACACCTGTTCCTGCCACTTAGGAAACAGAGGCCAAAGGTTTGCAAGGTTAAGACCTGCCTGAGCAGTTTAGTGAAACTCTGTCTCAGAAAAGATAAAAGAGTAGAAAGAAGGTCGTATTGTTGACTCTGTTGTAGACACTGTCATTGGAGGACAACAAATGTTTACATGGTGATAGGAAAAGTATCGGTTAGAACTTGTGCATTCAGCAAACAGGATAGGTTCATAGTGGGTCCCACCAACAATGTAGAAGGCTCCTTTTTTCTCCACAACCTTGCCAGCATTTGTTATTTTATGAAATGGGGTCTCACTAAGTCACTAAGTTGCCTAGGCTGGCCTTGAACTTGAGAACCTCCTGCCTCCTTCTGCCAGAACAGTGATTATAGGCCTGTGCTGCTAGACCTGGCTACTGTTGTTTTTTCTTAACCCTAACCACAAAACCTAGATCTGAACTGGAAGTTATAGTTCACATATAATTAATCACAAATATACATACTCACAATTGCTTCACTGACATAAAATAAAAAATTAAAAATTGCCATTTGATCACGTGAACAGACAGCTTTTCAATTCAGGCAGCTCTTTTCTAGATGAGGTACTTCAGGATCAGGAAATTAACTTTATACAAATTTCATTATAATAATAATAATTAGTTAACCATCAGGCCTGATGTTTACATATATTTGCATTTTTGTCTGGCTGTGGTCACTTGCACCAATCAGGTCTTTTGTAGGAGGTGGGCCTAGGAACCTGCGCTTACAGAAGGCCAGCATAAACTCTTCTGTTTTTTTAACTACAGCCTGGCAGTGAGCTGGACAACTTGGAGGAGATTTTGGATGATTTGCAGAATAGTCAATTACCACAGCTTTTCCCAGACACCAGGCCAGGTGCCCCTGCTGGATCGGTTGACAAGCAAGCCATCATCAATGACCTCATGCAGCTAACAGCCGAGAACAGCCCCGTTACACCTGTTGGGGGCCAGAAAACAGCATTGCGGATTTCACAGAGCAGTGAGTATGAGATATTGCAGGTTTGCCAAGACATTCCCATTTACTTGCTCTCAAACAGAGATTATTAATGTGTGAGTCAAACAGCTTAGTCATTTCATGATTTTCATGGTCAGATAGCACCATCTACTGTCTGGGCCTTACAAAACAGTTAGGGTGGTTCTGGTGACATGGTCCAGCTAGTGGGCGAGCTCTCAGAATACAGTCAGCATCATCATGTTTTCTTTATTTCAGTTACTGCCTCAGATACCGACTGGAAGTAGTGTCTGAGTCTAGCGCAAGCTGGGAAATGGTAACCAGAAAACTATTCCTGAGAAAGTGTACATATGCATAGTTTTCTCTCCAAGTCTTAATTCTTCCAAATATTTTATTTCTACTCTGCATTGTCATGAAATTACTTTTCATCTTAACTGTACTATTTCAGAGCATGTATATATAATTCAGGAAAGTACTTAATATTATATGATAAATTAGCTGTATAAATTCTCATATCTGGGTATTTTTAAAGCTAACTAACACTATCAAATTACAGATTTCAGTGCTTAGTGCACAGTTTCTTGTGAACTAACTATAAAAATCATTTCAAATCTTAAATGTGTCCCCAGTCGAAAAAGGTTGTGCTTAAGGGAATAAAATTTAATTTCCAGTGAGGTGTCCACTTTGAATTGAAATTTGACAGCAGGAAAGTTCAGTTAAGAAATGATACACTAACTTTGAAACCACGTGTGTGGGCTTGGAGCTCTATATGAGAGGTGTTTATAAAATCATAGCTGTTAAGAAGCAATACTTGTGTGTTTGAATAATAAGACATGAAAAAAATAGTAATGGTTTACTTAGCAGTGCAGCTAAACTAACTGTTAAGAAGTCAGGTGTGGTGATGCGCGCCTGTCCTTGCAAAACTTTAGAGGCTGAGGAAGGAGGGTGAAGTTTAAAACCAGCCTAGGCAAGAGAGAGCAAGGCCAGCCTGGAGTACACAGCAAGATCTTGGCTCAAGAGACAGATAGATGGATGGATGGATAGATGGATGGGCAGACAGACAGGTAGTATTGGGGAAGGAAAATATATGCCAAATAATACATGTGGGATTTTTTTCTTTTTTGCAAGAATATCAAGAATTGTGGACTTATTGATTGGATTTTTGGTATTGTGCGTGTTTTTTTTTTTTTTTTTTTAATCTGTGAATTTGTCCTTTATGTATGTAGTAGGCGCCTGGCGTTCAGATCTATGTTATTTTACAAAATGACATTTTCCCCTAAACACTACTGCTGTTAATACTATTTTCTATTGTCCTGTATTGACCTTTAATTTTCATTTGTTTTCTCCTTAGCTTTTAATAACCCACGACCAGGGCAACTGGGCAGGTTATTGCCAAACCAGAATTTACCACTTGACATCACACTGCAAAGCCCAACTGGTGCTGGACCCTTCCCACCAATCAGAAACAATAGTCCCTACTCAGTGATACCTCAGCCAGGAATGATGGGTAACCAAGGGATGATAGGAAACCAAGGAAACTTAGGGAGCAATAGCACAGGTAAGGGCTCCAGCGCACTGTTACTTTTATTGATGGGTTATTTATCTTCATGATGTATCCATCCACATCAAACTAGTAGTTAAGTTTTTTTTCAGTAAACTTGTTAGAAACTGAACTGTAAAAGTATTACAAATTTTCAGTGTAAGAGTGGCATATTGGAAACGTTTCAGTAAGGTGATTTTTTGCTCTGTGGTTGTTATTTTGGTGACATTAATCTGGTCATTAATCCTGAAGTTTAGGCTTTATTTTATTTTTCTCACAGTCATCATCCTGGCCTTCTTAGGGTGTATCAGTTGGTGATTGCTAGCTTTCAGGGTGAATCTGCAAGTGACCCCAAAACTTAATGGCTGTTGTGCTTATAGAACTTCAAATTGAAATTTTAAAATTAACCAGCCTCTCATACTTCTGGAGGACCCAGTTCTCATTCAGAAAAAGATGAATTGAAAGTAAAGAACTTTAGCCAGCCTTCATGATGTGTACCAATAATCCCAACTGCTCAGGAGGCTGAGGCAGGAGTGCTTAAGCCCATGAATTTAAAAGAGAGAGAGAGGAGCTGGAGGAATGTAGTGAGTCAAGCGCTAAGTACCTGAGTTTGATTCCTCAGCACCATATAAACTGAGCGTGGTGTTGCATACCTGTAATCCCAGCACTCAGGAAGCTAAGGCAGGAGGATTGCCGTAAGTTCAGGACTGGCCTAGGCTACAGAAAACAAAAAACAAAACAAAAAATACAAAAGAGAGAGAGAAGTAAAGAATTTTTAATAGTGATATGTGAAGCCTATGAATAACCTTCATATTTAATCCACAGCTGGCTTCATTTCTAAAGATACAGAAGTCAGTTGTCTGTGACCTGATACAAATGCTGGCCTGCTGTGATTTTTAAATACCTGCCACATTTCGTGGTCACAGTGCCACAGCAGCTACCATGTTAGCAAAATGCATCTAACACAGGCCTGAAATAGAGGTTGGATCACTAATTGACTTTATAAAATCTCTTTGTTAGCCAGGTGATGACATACATCTGCCCTCCTGCACTGTGGGAGGCTGAGGCAGGAGGATCACAGGTTAAGCCTAGCCTTGACAACATAGCAACTGTCTTAGAATTTATAATGTTATGGGGATATATCTCAGAGTGAAAGAAAAAAAAAACTTTTCTTTCTTTCGTATGATATCTTTCTTATAGAAATAGGACGATGCTAACTTTTCTATGAAGACCTACTCACACTTAATCGATCTCTTCCGTTGTCTCAAGGAGGTACTAAAGACAAAAGGATTAGGTAGAAATACAGGATGTCCCAAACATTTTGTTATATTCTTCCAGGTGTGGTGACTTTTTGGACACCTGTACATTGAATTTCTGTTATTGGTAACAAGTCCACAGGAAATGCCATGGTGCCACATGAGTTTTATTCATGCAGCAAACATTTATCCATTGTCTACCCTGCATGCCAGGCGCCAACTGCTTCAGCAATTTATGTGCTCATAGAAATAATGCCATACTTACTTGGTTATTTTAAGATAAAAATTGATTTGTGTAAAATTCTATTAAGAGAAAAGAAACCCATGATCGGTTAAGGGTGGCTCCTTATCAGCAGATTGCAAGAAATTCGGAGTTGTGGGGATCTGACATATTCACTGAGGAAGTTCAGGGCATGTCAGTGTTACAGCCTGGGCAGCCCGGAAATCACTGGTGTCCGTCTGTGCTGTGACAGTTGCGCAGTGCCCTCACTCTGCTTCCAGAAACAAGCAGAAGGCGCTGTCCACATTACAGTAGTGGTGGTGGTGGTGGTGGTGGTGGTGGTGATGGTGGTTGTTTAATTTGGTTTGATTTTTTTCTGGAACTGGGGACCAAGCCCAGGACCTTCACACTGAGCGATATCCCCAGGCCCTTTGGTTTTGATTTTGAGACAGGGTCTCACTAAATTGCTCATTTACCCTGCCTGGGCTCAAACTTGGGGCCTCCTGCCTCTTCCTCCCTGAGTGCTGAAATTACTAAGGCCTCTGCCTTTTGGCCTGATGTTGTTGAAATAGGATTTTCCCTTTTGCTTTCTACTCTTTCTATGACCTTGTTATGTTATTTAGATAGTAACTTTTGGAAATAATTAAATGCTATTTCTCCCCCACAGTATCTTTATGTAGTTCCAATCTAGTGTGAAGGTGGTTTATAAAGTATGTGTTATAGAACTACCCTTCACCCTTACCCATAGCACATTTGTCATTTCACAAGTGAAGAAATACCTACAGTAGTTTTCCCTACTTAGTAAACATACCTGATTTTTATGACAAAGGAAATGAAAGCAAACCCTGTACTTTGAAAGGAAGAACCTTTGCTCACCTATCGTTGCTGTTGCCAGCCTCCCGCTGGCCAGAGCAGAACAAACTCCAAGCCCTGCTTGGCAGTGCTGTGCTCTTTCTTATTGTTGTGTGTGCTCACATAATTGGTAGGATCTCAAGTGCAAAGGAATTTTTATGAATCTATCATAACACATTCTAAGCTCCTGCAGTCAGAAAGGCAGTGTGGGCCAGTCTGCTGAGTAAGGGAGCAGGCCCTTCCTTGGCTGTGAAGAGCTGTAGTAAATGTTAGAAAGGCCCTTTCATTTCTCCATCACCTAGAGGCTGCCCTTGCCAAAGCTGTTCAGGTTACCAAATTCTAGTACTCTAAAAGGAGTTGGAGAACTCGGAAGTCTTGTGTAGTGTGACAGGGTGCTCTGTTTTTTGGTTTATGATCGTTGTATTGATTATTAGTTTTTACCTTGTCTCTCATAGTCTGCCTCCCTTTTGGAAAGTAAAGCCTTGACGTGTGTAGCTGCTAGTGTGATTCACTTCCTGAGGAAGGAAGTTGGGGTTATCCACTCCCCACGGCACCTGTTACTAAGTACATATGGGAGCAATTTTAACAGCTTTTCCGAAGGTAAAGAGTGGCAAATTCACATTGTGAAAACTTGACAGTGATTGTCAACTCTTACTGCTTAGCCCGGGGCTCCCGTCTGCCCAGGAAGGGTGTTAGTGTTAGCCCTTGGGCCACATGTGGATTGCCGAATGATGGCCCATAAAATCTTCTGGGGCCCTGTGTGCTAAATACGCCCTTCATGCCTGCAGCTGCCTCTCAGCTTTCTTTGGCTTGTGTACAGGAATGCTTGGTGGTAATGCTTCCCGGCCCACCGTGCCATCTGGAGAATGGGCACCGCAGAGTCCAGCTGTGCGAGTCACCTGTGCTGCTTCCACCAGTGCCATGAACCGGCCAATCCAAGGAGGTATGATTCGGAACCCAACGGCTAGCATCCCCATGAGACCCAGCAGCCAGCCTGGCCAAAGACAGATGCTTCAATCTCAGGTCATGAATATAGGTAAGGAGTCCAGTGCCTGGGGCTCAGAGTCTTTATGCTTTTTTTTAAATGGAGTTATCAGCTCTGTAGGTTTCCTCAGGACTGGCTCCTCATCCGTAGTTTCCGTAATCCTCCCAGGTGATGCTGGCCTGAGTAGGATTTTGCTGGAATTCCATATAGAATGATAGACTCTCATGTTTAATGACAACCAACTACTTTGATGATCTTTCATTAAATTACCTCATTTCACCTCTGGGAAGAAGTGATTAGCATGTCACACTGGTAGGGCTCCGTATGTGATATTTAAAGGGTAAAGAAAGATTTTGGTGTTGTAACCACAGCTTCTAACTCTGCCTTTATCATTGGAATCTTCACAGGACCTTAAAATGAGGACCCCTGGGCTATGACCCAAGGCTACTAAATCACTCTTTCAGGTCCTTGCTGAAGGTGTTGGGTCTCACAGAATGTCACAGAGTGTGAGGGTCATGAGAATTCAATTAGAGACAGTTGATGTGCTATTAAAATTAATGGTCTGATCCACTCTGACACCATTTATGTGTCGCATCCAGAACAAGGAAATCCGGAGACAGGAAGCAGAGATATGGGTGCATAGTGCTGAGGGACTGAGGAGAAGGGAGAGTGACCTTAACAGAAAGGGGTTTCTTTTTGGAAGAATGAAAATGCTCCTAAATGGGTGGTGGTGACGATTGCACAAATCTTCAATATCCTGATCCCACTGGTTATACACTTGAATTGTGTGAATCAAGCCAAACCCACTGGCTCATATCTGTAATCCTGGTACTCTGGGAAGCTGAGACAAAAGGATCACAAGTTCAAGCTTATTCTGGACAATTTAGCAGGACCCTGTCTCAATAAATATCAGGCTGGAGGTAGGCAGGGGCCATAGCTCAGTGATAAGAGTGCTTGCTTAGGAAGCGTGAGTCCCTGGGTTTGATCCCCTAGGTGACACATGCCTGTTACCCCAGCACTTGGGGACGAAAGGCTATCATAATTTTAAGGCCAGTGTGGGCGACAGGGTGAGACCCTGTCTCAAAAAGGGGGACTGGGGAATGTCGTTCATTGTGAAGCCCTGGGCTTACTTTCCAGCACAACAGCAACAAAGTGTGAAATGTTTAATGAGTAATTACATTATAATTGTTATATTAAGAAAAGTTCATGGTCTGCACAGCTCTTGCCTGAGATCATTTTCTTAATGGTTGACAGTCTTACTTGAGCCCTTCCCTTATCTTCTACATTAGCATGAGTCAGGTAAGTAGTGTCTGTGCACTTAGAGATACTGTACCATTCTCTCAGAAACGGTGCCAGGCTTGTTTTGACAAGACAACACAGAATTCTCCTAATTCTGCCATCAGTTTTCTTATTTTGGCTTAATATTTCTGAGAGATGGCACTTGTTTTGTCTTTCTGGATTGAATATACTCAAGGTGAGAAGTGGTTCTGAAGTGCCTATCATGGGACTAGGGTCATAGCTCAAAGGCTCTGAGTTTGAGTCCTGCAGTGGTGGTACAAATGTGTAATCCCAACTCAGAAGGCAGAGGCAGGAAGATTGCCATGGATTCAAGGCCAGTCTGGACTAAGTAATAAGTTTGGGACCAGCCAGGGCTACAAAGGAAAACCCCGTCTCTAAAAAATAAAAAATTCATATCATTTGAGTGTTGCATTAGCGAATGTTAAAAATAACTAGGGTTGGGCTGGAGGAATGGCTCAGTGGTTAAAGCGCTTTCTGCACCAAGTCAAGCACTAAGCACTAAGTACCCGAGTTTGATTCCCCAGAACCACATAAGCTGGGCATGGTGGAGCGCACCTGTAATCCCTGCACTCAAGAGACTGAGGAAGGAGTATTGCCATGAGTCCAAGGCCAGCCTAGGCCCCATACTAAGTTCAGGACCAGTCTGGGCTACAGAACAAGACCCTGTCTCAAATAAATAAATAGGTTTTTGTTAGTTTGGTTTGATTTTTGTGGTATTAGGGAGCATGCCCCATATTCTCACACAGAGCCACGTCTCCAACCCTTGTTTGTTTGTTTGTTTGTTTGTTTGTTTTCTTTTGATTAATTTAGACAGGCTCTCCCTCTGTAGTCTAGGATGTCCTTGTCACAGCAGTCCTCCCGCCTCAGTTCTCTAGAGCTGGGATGACAGGCATGCACCACACCCGGCATATTTGGTACTGGGAAATGGAACCTAAGACTTTGTGTTTGCTAAGCAAGCTCTTTAACCATTGTGCCGTTTCCCCGGACATCATCACCCCTCTCAGCCTATTTTTTATTTTTTACTTTGAAACAAGGTCTCACTAAGTTGCTGAGTTGCCCAAGCTGGCCTCAAACTTGTGCTTGTCTTATCTCAGAGAATTCTGAGATTACAGGTCTACCTCATCATCCCTTAGCTTTAAAACCCCTGAAAGACCTCCTGAGACGGGACCTGTATGTACTGTCTGGCCGCCCATCTGCCAGCTGCCCTAGCTGGGCAGGGAGCTAACTGAAGGCCTTGAGCAAAAGATTAGGCTCTAGTGGCCTAAGCCAGGACTTCCAAGAATGGGCCAGGGCTCCAGTGCCTTTCAGGAGGCTGGCAGTGCCCAAGCTATTTCATGGGCACAACAACACTGCTTACCTTTTTCACTGTCAGCCTCAGTGTCCAGTGCACTTTTCTGAAAAGTTGCATCTTGCAGCTGATGGAGTAAAGAAGTGGATGGAAGGTTCTGTAGTCTTCTGTTAACCCAGGCATCAAAACATTTGGCTATGCCAGTAGTGGGCTTTGAACCCAGGGAACACTGAGCTATATCCACAGCTCTTTTATTTATTTACTCGTTTGTTCTTTTGAGATAGGGTCTTATTGAATACCCAGGCTGGTCTTGAACTGGTGACATTCCTGCCTCAGTCTCCTCAGTAGCTAGGATTACAGGCTTGCAGCACACCATTTAGTTGATTTTATTTAAAGTTTACATTGATCATGAGTATTTCATGCACTATATCATGGCGAAGTTACAGATCTTTCCCTTTTTGGTATATTTTTATGATTTTAGATGGTTTATTATTTTTTATTTTCCAGTTTCAGTTTCCAGTACATCAAATATTAATCAGATATAGTACATGAAAACAAAAACTTTTTTAAGAATAAAGAGGTTCCTGTTAGAACTACTGTTCTATGTATTTCCTAAAATGGTTGATCAGCTTTGTCATTATCGCCTTTACTTCGATTTCAAACCAAAATTGTATCTTCTGAGCTGAGTGTGGTAGCACACACCTATAATCCCAGTACTTGGGAGGCTGAGTCAGGAGGTTTGAGTTTAAGACCAGCCTGTGCTCCATAATGAGATCAGAAGCAGGCTGGACTACAGGACAAAACCTAGTCTTAAAAATAAATAAAGTAAAGAACATTATCTTCTTAATTTCACCTAGGTGATGATATTTCCTTCTGTGTTTTCCATTTGTCATAAACCCTGTTTCACGTCATACTACATAGCAGAAATAAGTATTTCTTTGGTTACAAAATGTAAGATTTTACATATTTTCTCCTTCCTTTTTAGGGCCATCTGAATTAGAGATGAATATGGGGGGACCTCAGTATAACCAGCAACAAGCCCCTCCAAATCAGACCGCCCCATGGCCTGAAAGCATTCTGCCAATAGACCAGGCATCTTTTGCCAACCAGAACAGGTGAGTCCTGATCTCCGGGGGAAAGCCAGGAGAGTAGTGACAATGACTTCTACAAGTCATTTCAGGCCATACCTGAATGTACTTCCTTCTCAATCATTGGTACCTGACATGCGTGTTTTGTGACCATCTCAGCCACTGGGCAGGGAGTGAAAGGGGAGGGAAGTGGGTCAGTCTAAGATACACCTCTAGCCAAGTTGCAGGTGAGTTGGAAAAAGAAATATGCGTGTTGCCAGCTGGAATGGGAGCTAGCATGCAGTATAAATGCCTGGAAAGAAAGCGTCACAGTTCAGGTGATCATTCACGCGGGTGATTGGAGAAGGCTTTAGGATCCTGAAGAATAGGTAGTTTCAGGAGAGGGTGACAGAGCCAGTGCAGCCAACGAAGCTGCTTCTCAGAGGCTCAGAGGTGACAGAGCAGCGTGAGAAGTCAGCTTTTATGTTACATGCCTTTTGCCGCAGTAAGAAACGTAGCGTCAGAAGGGTTTGCCAGAAGAAGAGAACAGTACGTAAGATGGAGGTTTATGGAGTCTGGAGTACTGAACTCTGGAGAACTCTGACTCTTTCCATAAAGCTGGTTTTTTGTTTTTGAAAAAAATGTGGTATATGATCAGATTTGTTCTTCTGATTTTCTAATCACTTTTGTTCCTTTTTAACTGATCATTTCTTATTGCCTTTAAATATTATTTGTCTTTGGTGCGGTATGACCTCATTGTAGTTTGCCTAAGTATGGACTTATTTGTCCTGCTCTGTCTTTGGTATGCATTTCTTTTTATTCTTTTTTTGAGACAGAGTCTCACTCTATAGTCCTAGCTCATCCTGAACTCACTGCTGGCCGTGACCAACACATGGCAGTCGTCCTGCCTCAGCCTCCCGAGTGGTGGTGTTACAGACATGCACACCGTGCCTGATTTAGCCTTCTGTGGGATCTTACTTTTCATCAGTTCTGGAACATTTTAGCTTCTTTCCACACGCTGCTCTTCTTCTATTTCCTGCATGCTGACATCCTGACAGTATATATGTTACACCTTCTCTTTTTAATAGAAGTTGTGTTTGCCTGTTGGTTTTTCATACTCTGTTTGCTTCCTCCTTTTTATTTCACTTTTATACCCTTAATATGACATTCTTAGTTATTTTCTAGATTTCTTGATTTGATAATTTTAATACCTAGACTTCTTGGGATGCTAAATCTGCCTGTTGACACCCACTGCTGGTGGCCTCTTTCCTTAGGATCTGTTACTCTGTCGTTGGGAGTTCACTTTTGACCTTGGTCAGTGAAATGTCCGTGGTCTGAATTGAGGACACTTTGAATAAGCAAAAATTTGCGTTGCACACTGTGAGGGGAAGGGATCGCTGCCCTTGTGGGTGCCCTGCAGGTTCTCTCAGCTCAGTCCATCAGTCTCAGAACAGCTCTTGTGTCTGAGACACCTTGGCTGTGGCTAAATGTCCCATGTCTCTTCCTCTTCAAGGGTAGAGAAGAACCTGTCTCTCCGGGCTCCAAGAATGAGCAGGTTATAACTCATAGGCATTTTGGCTTGGTTTCGTCACCTGCCTGTGAGAATTATGCCTTGTAAACCTGACACTGCCATGGTGCCATATGCGTGGCCTCTTTACTTTCTAGGAGAGCACCCAAAACAAAGGGTGAATCTGGAGACCAAGCAGTGGTGTTGCTCATACTAGCAGGCAGGGGGAGGTGAAGAGGCCAGGATGACAAGGTGGGAAATTAAGCAGGAGTAGCAGAGGAAAGGAAGGATGTAGCCATGTTTTTCAGGAAAGTAAACTTGTTAGAAGAGTTGCATTTCTGCCAGGCAGTGGCTCATGCCTATAATCCCAGCTCTCAGGACTCTGGGAAGCTGAGGCTGGAAGATTTGCCCTGGAGGAATGGCACAGAGGTTAAAACTTTAGAATGTAGCCAGTAACAAAGGCTAGGCCCTGAGTTCTGTTCCCAAACACCACATAAACTGGGCGTGATAGTGCACCCCTGTTATCCCAGCACTCGGGAGGCTAGGCTGAAGCAGAATTCAAGGCCAGCCTGGGCTACAGAAGAAGACCTTGTCTCAAAAAAAAAAAAAAAGTTGGAGTCAGCAGTTGAGGGATGACCAGCGTAATCCCTCAGAAATTATTCCAAGTTTAAAATAATATATAATACTAAGCTCAAAAATGGTAAAATTCAGCAAGGCTTCTGAAATTCCTTAAGGGTAGAAAATATTTCCAGAGTTTCTTGAGGCTTGTTATTTTAGTATAGAATTGAAGGTGAGTGCTGCTAGGAGATGTAACCCTGCGCCAGTCCGCACTGCCTGGCTTGGGATTCCTGTGTAGGGCATGCTTGCTCTCCGCAGCCTGAAGGACTGGTAAGACGTCCGGAGTGTTCGTTGATCTCAGAAGAACAACAGACAGACAAATATGGGCCCACCCATAGGGAATGAGAGAAAAAATCAGGAACTACCAGTTCTTTCACTCAAAGGGCAGTAGATTAAGGAACAGTTTTCTAACTGGTAAAGAGCTAAGGAAGAGAGTGCTCATCAGCTGCATCTCATTCACCTGGGGGTGGGGTAGACCGTTGGTGTCTCTTCCCAGAGGTTACTGTGCCCGGGAGCCCTCTGGACTGGCCAAATGCAGGTCCTGACTCAGTACTAGGGGGAGAGGAGATTCTGCATTTGGAACAGATCCCAGGGTATTCAGGGAGACAAGGTAGACCCCAGCAGCCAAAGGAAGGGAACATCGCATAGACCCACAGTCGCCATTCCTACAGGCAGTGGTTTCTCACAGTCCTAGATCTTTGATGCTACTTTCATGGTATCCGTGTCCACATATGTTTATTTGATGTGCTAGAAACCCACCCATTCTGGTGGAAATGTGTAGGCACTACAAATGCAAAATCATTAAATCTAGTATCAGTAGTTGGTTTTGGATGTCACATGAAAGACTAGTTCCTAGGAAAAACTGAACCCAAAATTAAGGTTTTTATTGTTACCCAAACGGACAAGAGTTCTGTGAAGTCAGAGGTGGAAGCAAAGCCAGAATCATCCTTGGTTCTGTGGCAGTGGGCATTCCCAGAGAGGCCTGTGCCCCAGCTCTGCTCTCCTGCTACCCCTCCCATGACTATGTGAGAACCTCCAATGCAGCAGAATATCTTCACCACTTTTGTGAGGTTATTTCAGGATGTTTTGTTTTGTTTTGGAGACAGGGTTTTTCTCTGTAGCCCAAGCTAGTCCTGAACTCAGTGTGGAGCCCAAGCTGGTCTTGGACTCATAGTAACCCTCCTGTCTCAGCCTCCCGAGTGCTGGCATTATAGGTGTGCAGCACTATACCCAGCTTACATTTCAGCTTTTGAGCCATGATCTTTGTAGTCCACCCTGGTCCCAAACTCACTATGTAGTCCTGGCTGTCGTCAGATTCACAGCAGTCCTCATGCCTCAGCCTCCTGAGTGGGATTATAGGCATGTGCCTCCACACCTGGCTTCTGAGGTACAGGGGAGAGGCAAGCACTCTAGCTGCTGTGCTATTCCTCTAGCCCCATTCCTTCTTTCATTTTAAATAATTCGGTTTGAGGGACTGGAGGAATAGCACAGCAGTACTGATGAGTTCAATTTCCCAGCACCACATAAAGCCAGGCATTGTGACAAACACCTGTAATCCTACCACTTGGAGGCTGAGGCAGGCAGATTATCCTGAGTCCAAGGCGGGCCTGAGCTACAGGGCGAGACCCTGTCTCAAAAATAGGAAAAAAGAAAAAAAAAATTCAGTTTGAAAGAAATTGGTGGAAGAAATTCATGACCAACTTCATGGTAGCAGAGTTCTTCGTTGTCAGACATTCACAGATGATAAGTAGCCAGGGTTCTCACCCATGTCTCATGAAATAAAAGCAGTACTTTTTTATTTTAAATTGCTTGTGTGAGTACCACAGTTAATATTTAGAAACAAGCTTTTTTCAGTGTTTCATGAGTCCAGCATTCATTTATGTATATATTTTTAAGCGACAGTAGTTTATCCCACTAGCCTTTAACATATGTGCATGTTATTTATCTATAGCTAAACTTCTGCTTAAAAGAAATGTTTATAGTATAACCCAAAATTTTAATTAGCTTTTAGAAGCTTATGCCTTCCTTTCATATAAAGTTCAAAATTTCTGAATTAATTTGTCTTATTTGAATTGTAAGGCTTTTTTGTTGACTAGGAGAGTAAAGAATCGGAAATGAAAGGGATTCTCAAACAAGAGCTCAGAATTTGACCTTCGTTGTTCTTTTTTCTGTCAGAAGGACCTAGTAGCTCACTAGGAAAAGGGTAGATTTTAAGATGCAGGGTTTCTGATGGGCTGTAGCACAGCGATAGAGCACTTGCGCGGCATCTGAGGGGCCGCGGTTTGCTCCTCAGCATCACACACACAGTTATTATTGATGGCGGACCTGTCCTCTGCTACTGTATCGTCTACTATTTCACACCAGCTTGGAGACCGTGTGTGTCCTTCCCTTCATCATTTGGAAGCCCATCCTTCAAAAGCCCACCATTGTCCTGACGTAACATGTGCATCAGGGTTGCAGCTACATTTGTAATTGCCTAAAACATAGGCAAGTACTATTTGTCATGTTGTAGGGGTCTCCGGCCCGCAGGGACCCTCAGAACAGCTGAGGAGGGGTCGGACGACACAGTACACAGTCTGGGAGCCCATTTCTGTGAATGCAGCCTCACTTTATTTAGGCGGTAGAGGGGCTTAAATAGACTAGGATAATGCGGAAGCTACCTCGGGCCAATTAGCAAGGCCTTAACTAGCGGGGTCGCCCAGGAGGAGGGAGGGAGTAGAGGAAGGAGGAGGAGAAGGAAGCACGTTTGGATTGTGAAAGTTAGGGTAGGAGAGTGTGGACTGTGGGAGAGAAGCAGGAGGGACTGGGGCTGTTGGGCACCTTGCAGTGCAGGCTCCCCGCCGAGCTGCCATGGAGAGGAAGAGAGGCAGGGCAGGGACACAAGCTCTCATGGGAGTCTTGAATGGCCCTAGCTGCAGTCAGATCACAGTGGTGGACAGGTGTGGGAGCACAGGTTGGGGGTCAGGCAACAGGTGAAAGATTGGCTTGGAGTTTCTCTTACAAGAGTCCTAGAGGGAGAATGGAGGCTGTGCAGGTGCACTCTACTGCTCCTGTTTGAAGTGATGGGTCTCAGGGCACTAGAACAATATATCAGAGCACCTAAGAACCAGCATGTAAGGCTGGGTTAGATAGACTACTATCCTTTTGTACATTTGTTCTCACCTAAGAATTAAAGTTTGCTATCTGTAAGCGTCTGTGTTCTCCAGGACCTGGAAGAACAGCACCTGAATAGTACAAAATGGACTTTAGATAAAATACAAATGTTATTTCCCCTTTCAGGAGCAAAGTACCTTAGAAGCTCTTTTTGGAAAAGCTGTTCTGGTGTGTTGAATAATTAAAATTAGAGGATTTTTTATGTCATGGAAATTGAAATTTAGTGTTAAAATCCTATCACCTATAGAGTAACAGGATTTTCATGTTCATGACTCACTCTTCTCATGTGCCTACCTCAGGAGAAGTAGCACCCCTTAAGTGCTATAAAAATATTTGCAAGTCCTATTTGTGACTAATGAATGTAGCCTCGGCTAAGTTCAAGAAAATTCGTGTAGCTTTTATGCTGATAAAAGTTTGTAGTCTCTCTCATGGGGGTCATTGTAGCCTCCTGTAAAAGACTGAAGTCAGTCAGAGTTTCCTGCTAAGTGGTACAAAGTAGATGGGCACTTGAGGTGTCACTGATGGTCTATGGAAGCTTGTAGGTATGTCACCCTGGACTCATGCAGAGCCGTCTGCACCCCTGCTACTCAGGGACTTTGTAACCTCCAGCATACGCTGTGACCTGTGAGGCAAGGCCTCAACTTTGCTAGCTTTCAAGTGGAAGCAGTGGAAACAATATCTACACCCAGATTTGTGTCTGCCTGTAAAAGGCACTGAATGAAGTATATCTTGATTGTTTTAGATTGTCTATTTGCTCTGTGTGAGGCTGGTACAGGAATTCGTGGCAGAGGCCCTGAGACTCACCTGGTGTTCCCCTCAGCTCACTACGCAGTTTCTCTCTTCGTAGGCAGCCATTTGGCAGCTCTCCCGATGACCTGCTGTGCCCGCACCCTGCGGCAGAGTCCCCGAGTGACGAGGGGGCTCTGCTGGACCAGCTGTATCTGGCACTCAGAAACTTCGATGGCCTCGAGGAGATCGACCGAGCGTTGGGCATTCCTGAGCTGGTCAGCCAGGTAGGCGGAGGGTAGTGGGGCCTCGTGCTGTGGTGGCTTACAGGCAGCGTGTCCTGTCCTTCCAGCTCATCTGCACTTGCCTCGCGTCTTACCTTCTAACAGATGGGTCCTGGTCTCCTCTCCTCTCCTCTCCTCTTCTCTCCTCTTCTCTTTTCTCTTCTCTCTCTTCCCTCTCTTCTCTCTCTTCTATTTCTCTTTCTCTCTCTCTCTCTCTCTCTCTCTCTCTCTCTCTCTCTCTCTCTCTCTCTCTCTCTCTCTCTCTCTCTCTCTCTCTCTCTCTCTCTCTCTCTCTCTCTCTCTCTCTGCTTACTCTTATACAGTAATCTTTGGTCCAAAAAGGAAAAGCCTGGGAACAAACTTTACATGTGATTTGGATTATTGAGCAGAAGGTCAAAAACTAGCCCAGCTTAGCTCGCATCCACCCTTGCTGATGGGGCACTGAAGGAGCAGAGGATCTGGGAGGTGTCACCACCCATGACCTGGCCTCTTCTCCCCAGGAGCCCCTTGAGCGGCTCTACTAGATAGTGCCCTCGTACCTTTGGGCAGGGCAGGAAGCTGGTGGTGACAGGGCATGCTTAGCAGAGGCCATTTTAAAGATATTTAAGCATAAATTGGAATCTGAAAATGTTAACCAACCTAGTGACCTTATTTAACTCCCTTCCTCACGATAATCAGTTGGTTACTTCTTAAAAAGTAACCCTGTGCTTTGATAGTACTTGATTAACTATGATATAAATCAACTAACATAGTCTCATGAAATATACAGTATCATCTGACTCTGGGCACAGCCACATTTGGTGAGGCATTGCTTCTGGTTTGCTGGAGGAGGAGTGACCTAGAAAACCCCATCACACACTTGCCATTGTCTTCCTCTTTACTCAGCATGAGTCATCTTTACTCTTGATGCCAGAAAGTACTTTCCTGTGTCCAGTTCACTTCTTGGATCTCTGCTGTGTCACCAAGTCTGTAAGAAAGGTGACAAGAATCACTGGAGACTTCTCTGAGGCATTAAAAATAGTCTTGTCATAATTCCACAGTTCAGCAGACATAAGTGGGAGTTCAGACTTGTCGATTCATATCGAAAACAGCAGAATGGAAAGAAATGAGTATAGAGGTTACACAGTGTATCTGAAGTTAAGTCGGGAAAGGAAAATCAAGGTTATACATTTCCTGTGGCAGGCGAGCATGGTAGCCACACCTACCATGCCAGCCACTCGGAGGCTGAGGCATGAGAATCACAAGTTCACCTCCCACCTATGCAACTTACAAGCCCCCATTTCAGAAATAAAAAGGACTAGGAATATAGCTTATTGGTAGAGCGCTGTCCATTTGACAGGTTGGCCTTACCGTGAGTATCAGGCAGTGTTTAGCACCCTGGATGTTCACCTTGAGTTCACCTGAGTGACGTTTCGGTGTTCTAGTGTTCTATTATTTCTAGTCTCCTTTTTTAATTTTTTTCTACTTTGTCTCATCATTGTAGTATTGTAATATTAAACTGAATCCTGACTGCGCATGGGTGCAAGCGTGTAAACTTGGCCCTGCAGGAGTCCTAGGCAGGTAGTGCACAAGTTTGTGCCCAGCCTGGGCAATTTCACAACTTAGGGAGATACTGTCTTCAAAGTAAAACAAACCAAAACAAAATCTGAATAATAGAATAATTGTGGCTGTGAGGTAGAGCCAGGGGAAGTGCACTTCATTTATATTTATAGAAGGTGTGAATTCTTTAAAAATGAGAATTACGTAAGAGTTTCTCATTGTTGGAGATGGAGGAACTGTCAAGCTGCGGCAGGTAACAGGGAGCAGCCTCCCTGCTGAGGCTCCACCCTCTCATTTGAAGCCATCATGGGAAGCAGAGGGCCCGAGGCTCTTGCAGGGTGCCACGCTGACCCAGCTGGGGACTCTGTGGCCTGGGCCACATGGGTGGATTGGGTTGAGGACGTGCTCGGCAATACCGAGTTAAAGAAAGCCTGGGAGCTTTTATTGCTGCTAGAGTTTCTCTTTCCTGGATACCATCAGATTTGTAGCATTACTCCTCTAAGGAGTAAAAGGAAGAAGAGACACTTTTACTCTCTACACACAAACATTCAGGGTCTGAACAGTTCCACAGGGTCATTTGTGGGTTTTCTGTGCCTGCCCTGTTCTGGCCCAGGTAGATACAGAAGTTGAAAAGTAGCCTGTAGACATGTTTATACTCATTAAGTGTGTCCAGTGCATAATAAGTAGTTGGTTGGGGGCTGGAGAAGTGGTACAGCAGTTACAGCACTTGCCTAGCAAGTGCACAGCCCTGGTTTTGATTCCCTGGCACCACATAAGCTGGGAGGAGTGGCACATGCCTGTAATCCCAGCACTCAGGAGGCTGAGGCAGGAGGATTGCCATGAGTCCAAGGCCAGCCTGGGCTGCATAGTGAGTTCAGGACCAGACTGAGCTACAGAGTGACACCCTGTCTCAAAAAAAAAAAAAAAAAAAAAAAACAGAGTCATTTTCTAGAAAGTAGAGTCTAGTCAAAGGTAACCTGTGTAGTAAGCATGGTATAGAAATCCTCCAATGTGTGAGAGAGAAAACAGCCTGCGCGGTTGCTCCACTGTTCTTAACAGCTTACTTTGTGGTTTGGGGCTTTCTCCTCAGAGTCAAGCTGTAGATCCAGAACAGTTCTCAAGTCAGGATTCCAACATCATGCTGGAGCAGAAGGCCCCCGTTTTCCCGCAGCAATACAGTTCTCAGGCACAAATGGCCCAAGGTAGCTATACTCCCATGCAAGACCCAAATTTTCACACCATGGGACAGCGGCCAAGTTATGCCACACTCCGCATGCAGCCTAGACCAGGCCTTAGGCCCACCAGCTTGGTGCAGAACCAGCCAAATCAGCTAAGACTTCAGCTTCAGCATCGCCTCCAAGCACAGCAGGTAAGCTCTTCAGTGGAGCCCATCAGAGATACTCGTGTGAGGGGACACAGCAATCCACGGTTAGGGGCAGGTACTTGGGAAAAGTGATTTGAAGTAAAGTATGCTGTGCTTTAAAATGTATTGATTCCTATGTGTCTGTGTTTAGAATCGCCAGCCTCTTATGAATCAAATCAGCAATGTTTCAAACGTGAACTTGACTCTTAGACCTGGAATGCCAGCACAGGTAGGGTACCGACCACCACTGCCCCTCATGGTGTCCCTGAGCTGCTCTTGTCACCTCCTCCTCCCTGACAGCCTGAGTAAAGTAACTGGGAGGAGGTCACAGATCTAGATCAACACACTGGCTCTTCACTGTCCCGCTGTCTTTACCAGCTGCAGTTGATTCTTGTTTTTTATACAAGTTACCTGCACACACTGAATTGGAGACTGTTACACTGTTGCTTCTAGGAGAAATATCGGCTTAGGTTCTGCAAGCCTGCAGTCGCATTTTCGTTAGCCAGCCCTTGCATAACCTTGACTTTATGTGTGTTTCTGTTTAAAAACGTTTAATATGTATGTTATTGATTATTTAGCACTGAACTCACTGCCAGTTAACTACAGTTCTGGTCTGAATGAAGCTCTTTTGACAATTTTCTTCCTAAGTACGTCACAGCTTGTTGCACACAGGAACACTAGGCAACTCAAAAGCACAGTGGTGAATTCACTAGCGCAGAGCACAACTGTGTGAAATTGTGGAACCAGTTAGGCAGCAGAGGAACCTTGTTTACAGCATGAGATAAAAATTAAGGGACTTGCCTAGCAGGCACAAGGCCCTGACTTCTATCCCTCAGCACCAAATAAGCTAGGCATGGTGGTACACGCCTATAATCCCAGCACTTGGGAGGCTGAGGCAGGAGGATTGCTGTAAGTTCTGGGCCAGCCTGGGCTCCATAATGAGTTCAGGACCAATGAGAACCCTGCTCCCCAACCCCAAATAAGGACCAGAGCATCACCTTGTCTGTCCAACCCCAGCTAGAAATATACGCGTGGGAGATCTGAGATTTTCTGCCACAGTGCTTATGGCCATGAATGACCATGACAGTGCCGTGAATATTGATTTGTGGGCTACAAATAAATATTAGCACTTAGGTGACGTCACACTAGGAAATGACATGAGGGTTGCCTGTATCTTTGTGGGAGCCATAAAGACCTCAAGAATCTTAGGGCCAGCAGTGTTACCCTTTCCTTTCAGCCACCCTGCCTGCTCCCTCCCTCCTCCCTGCCTTGCCCTAGCCTCTGTGTGTGGACCCCCTCACTCCTTCCTTCCACACCCTTCTTTCTGCCTTG
>PVKB01006290.1:0-22380 GCA_004027205.1 Ctenodactylus gundi | reverse complement strand
GGCCTTAAACTCAGGACAGTCCGCCTGCTTCAGCCTCCCCAGTGCTGAGATTACAGGCATCCGCCACCATGCCCAGCTTTATGTGGTGCTGGGGAATTGAACTCAGGGCCCTGCTGTGCCATTCCTCCGGTCCCCCGAGTTCTGTTTTCATTTAATTTGGATGTTGCTTGCAGGAGGCAGGTGCTAAGCTGCCATGCTCAGGGTTTTGCTTCTATCTTCTTACAGAAAGGACTATGTCCCTTTAAGTCCTTTAGTTAAGGGTGTCCTCACAGAATGAGTCTGTTGACATCAGCCGTGAGCTTTAGCCCCCTAAGTCCCAGCAGAGTTTAAGAACCTTCGTAATGGTAGGAAACTCACATGCACAGTCCCCAGTTCTTCCACTATAAGTGGTTCTTCCGTATAATTTTATTTTCCAAACAGTTGTACCTGAGAAAGTGCCATTGTTTATCCTGACTAATCTGGGCATGCTGCAATGTTTCCCTGTGTCACCCTCAATTCCAGGCGCCTATTAATGCACACATGCTGGCACAGAGACAGCGGGAAATCGTGAACCAGCATCTTCGACAGCGACAAATTCATCACCAACAGCAAGTCCAGCAGCGAACTTTGATGATGAGAGGACAAGGGTTGAATATGACCCCAAGCCTGGTGGCTCCTAGCGGTATACCAGCAACCATGAGCAATCCCCGGATTCCCCAGGCAAATGCCCAGCAGTTCCCATTTCCTCCAAACTATGGTACTGGACTTAACCTCCCTATCGCCTTTCACCCCAGTGTCCCCCAATCCTGAGTCACCACTCCCTCTCCCAGATGAAGCTGGCTAGCCAGGGTGTGATAGGGGCCAGTTGGGTTGTGCCAGGAGTCTTCAAGGCCAGCCCAGTACCTTCTAAGCTCTCAGCTCAGGTACCTCCTTTTCTCTGAGTGCAGTTCTTACTTTATGAATAATCGCCGTAAGTGTGTGTGTGTATAGACTGGTGACATGTGCACGGGATCATGTGTGGAGACTCTTGTCAGGAGCATGGGGCCATTTACATTTCTATTTGAATGCCTCTAAGTCTACTCCAACAAATCAGTCAATAAATGTTAAAAGACATAACTTTAAATATTAAAAGAAAAAAGCAGATATTAAAGATTATACCAAATCTGTCATGAGTGGATAATTCTTGAGGAAATGATGTGGAGAAGCCACAATGGGAGACCTCTTGGTTTTCTTCATGTTGACTTGTTTAATGTCAGGCCTGAAATAGGAGATGTCAGATGTCTAATGTCATAAGCAGTCGTATTTGTGTGCATGTCATGTTCAGTTAATAGTGGAAGTATCGATTAATGTGATTACTTTAATATTAATATTCCCTGTCCTTTCTCAGTTTTCTATAAGTAACTACTTACTGTTTGTGTTGACTTGAAGAAAGATGGTGCACAGCTTTTTCCTGCAGTCTTAAAATTTCCTTCTGTAGCTAGTTTAAATATTGATGAATGGTAGGCAAATATGTACTTAATGCTACCGCTGAAATATTCTAAGAAGTTGCGTCTTTTCTGTCGCCTTTCCTCTGCTTCCTTTTTGATAATCTAGAAAAATCTGCTAAAAGTCTTTTTCCTTTTAGTGTGAAAGCCATTTTCCTCCAAACCAAACAAGAAGCATACATTGAATATTTTCCTTATTCTTGCTCATCTTAGTTAGCACTGAAGTACTAAAGCCCTTTCTAAAGACAAAACAAAACAAATGTAAATACAATTACATATTTTTTAAAATGCATCCATCTCAACTGGGGACAGTGTTGTGCACCTATAAACTCAATTCTTAGGAGAGCTGAGGCAGGAAGATCACCAGCCTGGGCAACCTAGCACATACCTTGTCTCATGATGAAACTGGGGGGAAAGTGCTGAGGGTTTAGCTCAGTTGCTAGAGCACTTTCCTAACACATGTAAGACCCTGGGTTCAGTCTCTGGTGCTGGCAGATAAGTACTTAAACAGGTGCGCACACACATACAACATACATACATAGGTATTTACCTAGTGCTGGCAGATAAGTACTTAAACAGGTGCGCACACACATACAACATACATACATAGGTATTTACCTAAAAGACAAATTCATCTCATCATGGGATGACTTAATGAAACAAATTATTCATGAGCTGACTTTTGATGTATATCTGAACTTTAATCTAGTTAGGATTAAATATTAAAATAATTAAAGACTTCCCAGCATTTTATGTCAAATAAATATACAGAAGACTCATTTTTATTTGGAGAGGGATTTGAGGAAAGGATAATATTTCTTTTTCTCCGTTACTTTGGCACAGGGCTAAGGTGGTTCCTAGGACCCCTCTAACTCCTACAGGCCATCAAAGAAAGAAGGTAGAGTTTTTTGTTTTGAGTCAGGGTCTTGCTCAGTATCCCAGGATGGACTCACACTTCCCATCCTCCTGCCTCAGCCTCCCAGAGTACTTAGATTACAGATGTGTATCACCACACCTAGCTTTCTTCATACTTTTTATCTTAGCTTGGAATCTTTAAACTCTCTGGAATTAATCAGCACATGTTCATATATTTGAAACTGATTTTTTATGTGTTCTTAATTGAGAATTTTCTTTTTCTGCCCGTTTGGCTGTGATAACACTTAACAATCTCTTTTGAATTTTTGTTCTGTTTTGTTTTGTTTTGTTTTGTTTTTTCTGTTTTGATTTCTAAGGAATAAGTCAGCAACCTGATCCAGGCTTTACTGGGGCTACGACTCCCCAGAGTCCTCTGATGTCACCTCGAATGGCACATACCCAGAGCCCCATGATGCAGCAATCTCAGGCCAACCCAGCCTATCAGACCCCCTCAGACATGAATGGATGGGCTCAGGGGAACATGGGCGGAAACAGGTAACACCACCCTTATTTTCTCAAGCAAATAATATTGGGTGAACACTAGGTAAGCCAGCTTACTCTTCCAGGGCCGAAATCACTAGAAATTTATTTTTTTAAATGAGCAAAATACCTCTTATTTTGGAGCAAAAAGGGGGATGGAGGAATAGCACAGCATTTAAAGCATTTGCCTGGCAAGCACAAGGCCCTGGGTTTGATTCCCCATATCTAAGCTGGACATGGTAATGCACACCTATAATTCTGGCACTCAGGAGGCAGAGGCAGAAGGATTGCTGTGAGTTCATGACTGGCCTGGACTGCAAAAAAATAAAAATTAAAATTAAAATTAAAAAACACTTGTAGGCAATAATTTGTAGTAGAAACTTCTGTGGAAGGTAGTGGTGTGAAAATTGTCCTTTATAATGCATAGGCTAAAAGCCAACACAAAACTCCTCTGGTGCAACTGGGAAAGTTGATAATAGACTGAGTTGTCGTGTCCCCCACCCCCACCCCCGTAGCATCTGCAGAGGGGAAGAGCTGGGTTGCCCCAGTGCTGCTGAGCACTTCCCTGCTGCTTGAGGGCTCCCTCCCCACCTACGCTGTCCTGTCTAGGTCCAGATAGGTGTGCGCACTCCAGAGGCGCTGAGAAGCAATGCTCACACGGCTGACTGCTGCATGCCGCTGGCACTAACGTTTTCTTCATCTCCCCTCTGTGTTCTAGCATGTTTTCACAACAGTCCCCTCCACACTTTGCGCAGCAAGCAAACACCAGCATGTACAATAACAATATGAACATCAGCGTGTCCATGGCAACCAATGCGGGTGGCATGAGCAACATGAACCAGATGACAGGACAGATCAGCATGACCTCAGTGACCTCCGTGCCTACGTCGGGGCTGTCCTCCATGGGTCCTGAGCAGGTAAGCAGGCCCTAAGGAGCCGCAGCCCGGTGTCGCCATTGTGTTTTTTCTTGCGTGTAGCCTAGTGTCTTTGGCTGTGGCTTGTTGTCTCTCTCTGCACTGACGTCACCTCCGTGCACCTGTTCTTACCCTCAGCTCCCATTTGGAAGAGTGTTTTTTCACCTTATTTTCACCTGTGTTAGTGAGATTAACAGAAATACTTAATGGTGAAATAAACATGAACAGATTCCAGACTGCTGAAGGACCTTCTGAAGATTTCTTTCATACCATTTCCACTTTTATGTGGGGAATTTAGCAGCATCTTGAAAGAATCTCTAAAAAATGGATTGGTGATCATATATTTATAGCTTTACTCTGGGTTTGTAGTTTAAGACCTGACCTTTCCTAAAGGAAAACCAGATGGAAAGCAACAGCCGAAGCTACTTTACTTCTGCAACGACACTCACAAGAAAATTCATTTCTTTAATTATTAGAGTATGGGGCTGAGGATGTTGCTCAGCAATGCACAAGGACCTCGTTTCAGTTCCCCAGAACCACATAATAAATAGGCAGGCGTCGGGTAGAGGAATGGCTCAGCCATTAAAGCGCTTGCCTAACAAGCACTAAGTCAAGCGCTAAGTACCCAAGTTCAATTCCCCAGCACCACATAAGCTGGATGTGGTGACACATGCCTGTAATTGCAGCACTGGGGAGACTGAGGCAGAAGGATTGCCTTGAGTCCATAGTGAAGTCAGGAACAACCTGGGCAACAGAGCGAGGCCTGTCTCAAAAATAAATAAGCCAGGCATGGTGGTATATACCTGTAATTCTAGCACTTGGGACTGCTTGAGTGAGTTCTTGAAGCCAGCCTGGGCTACAGAGTAAGTTCAGGTCCAGCCAGGGCTACAGAGCAAGACCTGTCTCAAAACTGAGCAAATAGTTGGAATATGAGTGCCAGGGTAACCCTTCCCCTCCAGCTGTTTCAGTGTATGCTGCACCTGCTTGTACAGTAGGTTCGCCAGGTGCCAGACAGCCTCAAAGCACTTGTAATACGTAGCCAGCGTGGCTGGCCGACAGGTGAAGCTGTAGATTAATCATTTTAACAGGGTATTTACAGAACATCTTATTTTTTAAATAGTCCATAGTATTGATCACTCTACTACTGATCCTCAATAGCTCATTGAAAGTAAAAATGTGGCAAAGACTCTGATTCTAGTTCCATATTCAGACGAGCTGAGGCATAGAAAGAAAGTTAAAGTGATATAAGCTGTGAGCCATTGGCAACTTGTGCGTTTCCATTAGAACATAATTGAGAGCATAGTAGAGACTGAGAAATTGTATTACTCTGTTGAATTCCGGTATTTGTGACCCGTAAGTTTTGTAGTGATTAATAAACATGAAGTGGTGCATGAGAAAATGTAAATTCCTTTGTAGTTTAGAATGGAGTACTACTCTGCCATAAAGAAAGATAAATTTGGGGACTAGAGGAATAGCACAGCAGTTAGAGCACTTGCCTGGCAAGTGTCAGGCTCTAAGTTCAATTTCCCAGTACAGCATAACTCAGGCATGCTGTCAGCACTCTGGGGGCTGAAGCAGAAAGATTGCCATGTTTTGAAAGCCAACCTGGGCTACAGAATGAGACCCTCTGTCTCTCTCTCAAAAAAAGATAATTTTGAGTCATTTGTAGGAAAAATGGATTGTACCTTGACACCATTATGCTTAGCAAAGTGAATCAGAAACAGAAAATGGAGTATCACTTCTTTTCTTGTAGTAGAAACCTACAATATTAACATTAAAAAATGACAGAAAGACGGTAAGAACCATAGAAGCAGATTCATTTTGTGGAGATGGAAATGGGGGGCTGGGAGCTGAAAAGGAGGGGCCAGGGAGGCCTCGCAAGAAGGGAGTGAGATCGGATAGGGCGTCCCAGGCTGAGTGGGGTGAATCTGTATCCCAAGTGCACGCTCATAAAGAGTCATTTGTGTAGGAAGGCAGTGGCGCGCCGGTGGCACTCTTGCCACTGGGGTGGCAGTGGTCACGTGCTTGAGAAAATCCAAACAGACAGTAATTCAAGGCACCCGCATTTCAGTGAGGAAAGGTGGGGTCGACACTGAATTTTCTACACACGCAGGCAACTAGGTCACTGTGTGTTTACCAGGAATGCACACAAACTGAGCCTACTGTGTGGCATCATCTTAATCCAACCTGGCCAGAAATAAATGGATACGTTTTTAATAATCTAAATTATTTGAAACATTTGTATGGATTTAAGCCTTTTGAGTATCAGAGTTAATCTGGAAGCCAAAAAAAAGTAACTGCAATGTCTTCTGACAAAGCATTCTGTATTCATTTGTGTACATTTACTTTGCAACTTGCAAAAGGATATATAAATGGTAGCAGTGGTTTGCGTTATCAGAATAGATGCACAATCCAGCACTGTTTCTCCATGTCACACTTGTTCTTGCTGCTAACTTGCCTAAGTGGCAGAGCTATTACAAGCTTCTCAGATAACTGCACCATCCAAATGTGTGTAATTGGTCTGATTTGAACCAGTGGGAAAAAGTGAACAGTTGATGGCATGAAAATTTGTTTAGTATTATTATTTCTGTTGAATTTTATTTCTGTACAGGATGCAAATAAAATTTTGTTCTGAAGGCAGCTGATATAAGTATTTATTTTCATGTTCCTCTATTCTCTGTTCAAGATATGTACCAGGGAGAACAAGTATAGGGAAGAAGCCTTTTTGGGGTTGTCCTCTTCCCCACTATTATATTTATATATTATATTATATATTATATATATTATTATATTATATATTTTATATTATATATATTATATATATTTCCTAACCAGAAAGAGGATGGGTGAGGGCTGGCTGGTACCCAGTACTTTTCTGGCGTCCCACCATCTGTCTTGTCACCCTCAGGTAAACGATCCTGCTCTGAGGGGAGGCAGCCTTTTCCCAAACCAGCTGCCTGGGATGGAGTTGATCAAGCAGGAGGGAGATGCATCACGGGTAAGAACCTCGTGGGGTAAGAGCACGGAGGTGTGACGGTGAAGCGCACATGGGGTTTAAGGGGCCAAGACTGGTGTAGATTCATCATGAACCAGTGGATTAAAGATAGATAGAAAATAGTTTCTAATTCATTTGGTGTACAATTTCATTAGTCATACAAGTGTGACTTTTTTTGTTTTTGTTTTTGTTTTTTGAGATGGGATCTCACTCTGTAGTCCAGGCTAGTCCTGAACGTATATGTAGCCCAGGCTGGCTTTTGAACATGCAGCAGCCCTCCTGCCTCAGCCTCCTGAGTGCTGGGATCACAGGCATGCACCCCGTGCCTGGCTTATTCTTTAAGCTCTTTTGTCATTGAGCTGGCTGTGGCAGGTGAATTAAGATCCTTTATTTTGCACTAGAATGATATTAGAACAAAAAGTAAAGGACTGAATCATAGGGCAAACTTTGATTCATTGTTGCTTTTTCTAACCTGATATTTGGGGAGGATGAGAAGGATTATCTTATATTTTCCCTGAAGGCAGCAGTCTTGGTTGTTACTGTCTTGTTACACCTTAAACACTTGTTCTGAGGTGTGATGTATCACAGTTGGACCCACTTTTGAAGCTTAAGGCTGAAGAGTACTTGGCCGCACAGAAAACATATTCCAGGGTAGGCGTCTGTTAAGGGAGGATTCTGCGAGTGGCCTGGGCTAGGCAGAGGGGTCTGTAAGGGCTATGGGAAGTAATGGACCCCCAGCAGTACGTAATTCCTTAAAAACTATCCCAGTGAGAAAAAGACAGGATTCATGTTAAATTTCCTCAAAAAAAGGGCAGTCTTGGACTGGAGGCATAGTCATAGTTCAATGCTTAAAGTGCTTGCCTAGTACGCAGCATTTTCACAGAGAGTGCATCTCACAGGAGTGGATAATTTATCCAGAGTACCCTACTCATGTGGCAGAACTCAGAAAGTAGTACACTTAGGGAACCAGTGACCAAGACCAGCCTCCCCAAGAAGAGTACCCAACTTCGATTCCCCAGCACCACGTAAGCTGGGCCTGGTGACACACACTTGTAATCCCAGCACTTGGGAGCTGGAGGCAGAAGGATTGCTGTGAGTTCTAGGCCAGCCTGGGCTACCTAGTAAGCTCAGAACCAGCCTGGACTACAGAGTGAGACCCTTTCTCAGTAAAAGGTCAGGGGGCTACCTTGGATGTCAGTGCCCACGCTCAGCTTAGGAAGTAATAGCATACATGTGATCCATGTTCTCATATGTTAATTTTCTCCACTGTCTTCTCTGGTTTCTCTCAAGTCATGGATGTCAAAGATGTCAGGCTGGAGGTGTCATCTGTATGTGCCCAGGTAGTGTAATGTCCAGATGTGCAAAAACTCCCTAAACAGTTTTAACTCTTTTTAAATATTGATACAGTAAGTCAAACAGAAACTAAAGTAGATTCCATGCAGAATAAATAAATGTGTGAACTCCAGATGTGCCATTGCCTGAGGCTAAGCCCCCAGTCCTATTCTCCCTTGTGGAGTCTGCCCAGGACATAAGTGGCTGCAGAGCTCAGTGGTGCAGCCTGGTGGCACAGGCCTGGGATCTCAGCACTTTGGAAGGCTGGGCAAGAAGATCTCGAGTTCAAGCCTAGCCTGGACCATGTCTCAAATGAACAAAAAAGAGAAGGGGCTAGACTATAGCTCAGAGCTAAGGCCCTTTATTCAATTTCTAATATCACAAAGAAAAAGGAAGTTGGGGTGCACTTCACAGAGGAACAGTGATATTAGTGGTAATCACATTTCCGCAGAGGCCAGCCTATCATAGCCCAAAAAGTCCAAGGAACTTAATTGACCTTGGAGTATGTCATATACCTGGGGCAAAAATTAGTTTGGGGGGTTGGCCTCCTACCACCATACCCATCACAGTGAGATGAAACCACCATTCCTCCCCTTCAGCACGTGACTGTGCTGGCCTGGGCCTGAGCACCTGGGGGTCAGGCCCTTCCAAACTCTAGGCTTCATTCAGTCTTCTCCCTCCTCCAGTCTTCTCCCTCATCCACGAGTCCCAGGCATTGCTCTGCCTGTAACCAGGTAGCCTCAAAGAATAAAAAGCTTGCTTTACTCTAAAACAGAACATGTGAAAGGGCTCATCTTTGCATTTATTTTTTAAAAAAAAAATGAGCCAGGGTTGTAGCATGCACAGAGTCCTAGGTTCAATTCCTTACCACCACATAGAAATTAGCCGAGCATGGTGGCACATGTCTATAATCCTAGAACTAGGGAAGCTGAGGCAGGAGGTTTGCCATGGGTACAAGGCCAGCTTGGGCTACACAGGGAGACTGTGTCAAAAAAAAAAAAGAAGAAGCTGTGAAAACAGCCAACATGTATAAAAACACTTAGATCCCTTCATTTAGATCATGCCACACCACCTGGGAGACCACTATTTTGATAGTTTAATGGCTTTTGCCCAAGATCTGGAAGTAAAATCAAGCAGGCTGACTCCTTAATGTGCACTCTTAGCCCCCACACCCCCTGCCACTTCCCCAAAAGGAGCATTGAGCTCTGGTGCAGTTTTTTTTCCAAGGCCTTGTGCAGGTAGCCTTGGAGAAGGCCAAAGGGAATAAATTACTTCCTTTGGTTCCATTCCCAACTGTCTTTTTTATTTAGATCCTGAAGGAAAAAGATACCCCAGTGCTGTGGGATAGGCAGGGAAGACTCCACATTATAGTTAGAGAAACCCTCAGCCTCAGGCACTGGGGACCTTAATCTCAGTAGCGGAATATGGAGGACCATCTGGTGCAAAAAGAAGGAGAGTAACTTTTTGCCTCCTCAGAGACTCTGCTTGACCCGTCGTAGATGTTTAAGATTCCCTGCATTTGGGGACAGCAGGGAAGAATTTTTAAAAAATAGATTCCCCACATTTTCACGGAGAATGGATCCCATAGGACTGGGAAGGTACCCAACTCATGTGGCAGAACTCAGGAAGTACTACTATTACACTTAGGAACCAGTGACTAAGACCAGTCTCCCCAAAGAAGAGAGCAGCTGTGTGTACAGGGTGGTCCATGAAGCAGTCCTAGAGAGGAGAGGGCCACCAGCAGCACCACATGCAGACGCAGCAGAGCTGAACCGTTTGCCTTCACGTGCATCCAAGCACCTGCCAAGCTCTGCTGACCCCAGCAAGGAGATGGCTGTTAAGGTCCGCACCCTTGGGGATGCCAGAGTGCTCTCTCTCTCTCAACCAAAGGCCCCTTTCAGAATCCACGGTGGAAGGCCCCTCTGTGATCACTACTCCATGCCGCTCATGCCCAAGTTCCCCTTAAATTTGACTCCACCTTCTGCATTCTCTTCACACTGACTGTTTAGGCCAGAGGACATTGTGCCATAGATCTGCTTCCCTCCAAGCATGATGTGTAGGGCCAGTCCCTTGTGATCCGTAAGTAATAACTGTGTCACCACGTTATTTGCGAGTGTGCAGAGAAATAAGGCCATCTTCTGCCTTCATGTTCTGTGATATTCTGTGCTGCTCTTGTAGATCAAGGAACCTGTTCACAATTTTTTTATTTTACTTTATTTATTTATTTATTTATTTATTTATTTATTTATTTATTTGAGATAAGATCTTTCCCTGCAGTCCAGGCTGCCCTCAAACACACAGCAATCCTCCTGTCTTGGCCTCCCAAGTGCTGGGATTCAAGAGTGCACCACCAAGCCCGGCTTATGTTATGTTGGGAAACTGAACCCAGGGCCTTAATGTGCACTCTTGAGCTTGCTAAGGGCCTTGAGCTTGCTAAGCAAGTGCTTTAACCACTAAGCTACTCCTCCAGCCCCTTACTCACAATTTTTGATAATTATCTAATTGTATTTTGCTGATCTAGAAGCCATAGTGATCCACAGTTAATTAGTTGACTCTGATCCATTTATCCTGAAGGGGACATTATAATTACACTTGCATTAAGCAGAGCTCATATATACAATGGTAGGTTTACAAGGAAACTGCTAAGAGAAAGGCAGTGAACCAAAAGAATCTTTCTGCTGAGAACTTAACCACAGTACTCTTTTAGAGTTTATGTATATTTAAATAGGCTGAATTAGGTTTACTGCTCAGCAGTATTGCTCTTGTATAAAGGTAGTGTAAGTAGTACTAGTGTTAGTGTTCTGAAATCAGTCACGAAGTAGGATCAGCTTTTTGTAGAGTGATGATGACGACAATGATGATGAAATTTTACAGTGTCTGGGGAAATAATAATATTTAGCCACTGTCTTAGTTTTTCCTTCCTGTGACTCAATACCTGACATCCACAATTTAGGGAGGAAAGATTTTTTTTTGTAGCTTACAGTTTCAGAAGGTGTCAGTCCATTCATGAGTGGGCAGCTAGAAAATGGTGGAATCACATGGTGGGGCTGCAGATACAGCTGGCATTGGAGTTCCTGGGACAGAGATCCCACAGTGTGGTGGAAGAGACAGACTTAGGAAGGAGCTGAACCAGCACAGGCCCCTCCAGGTCAACCCCAGGCATCCTCCCCTTCCAGCCAGGCCCCACCTCCCAACCCTACACAGTATCCATAGGAACATGAGGCTTTTGGGGGACACTTTTCCAGATCCAAACCAAGACAGCCACATTATGTACATTATTTTGTTTAACTTTTTGTTTGTCTGTTTGTTTGTTTGTTTGTTTGTTTAGACACGGTCTTACTCTGTAGTCCAGGCTGGTCTTAAACTCACTAGGTAGCCCAGGCTAGCCTTGGACTCAACAGCAATCCTCCTGCCTCAGCCTTCCAAGTGCTGGGATTATAGGCGTGCACCAACCATGTCCAGCTCTATGTGGTGCTTGGGCATCTAACTCAGGGCCTTGCACTTGCAAGGCAAGCACTCTAAATACTATGCCATTCCTCCAGCCCCTTGTTTAATTCTTTAGCAGACCACGTATGTATTAGATACAAAAAGGTTAAATGACTCCCTTTCTCTGAAGTGATGCCACCTAGAGTGCCACCCAGCCACCTGACTCCAGAGATGGCACGTACCAACACTGTCCCCAGACTGATCGTGGCCAGTAGCTGCTCGTTGAATATCCTGTCTTAAGGTTTCAAGTCCCACAAATGTAGTAGGTTATAAATACTTCTCAGTAGAATTGTTTTTCTGGAGTGGAAAATTAAAAGTTTTATAAACATTTTAATCAGCACCTTTGAGTTTGCTTATGAAATCATGTGACTCAAGCTAGGAATAAATACATACTCAAGTTTATATTACAAAGTATATGAAACGTTCTTCTCTGAGATGAGAATCACAGGCATTCTGAGGTATGTTTTAATTTGAGAAAAATTGTGAAGCTGCCCAGGGCTATTTTAACTCTACATTTGATCACTAGAATTCACAGTGTAGCAGTAATATCCCTAAACCTCTCTTCGGGTACCAAAGTGAAATAGATTATTTGAGTCTGATATCCCCTCTGATCTGACTGATAAATAACCTCTGTTGTCCTTGATATGCTAGAATTCTATGTCTACATGTCCAGACTCCAGGGCAGCTGTTAGGTATCCCCACAGCACCGTTCTTTCTCCTCTCAGAACTCAGGTCACAGCGCTACTTAACTGACTGACTGCCTGTTCAGCAGTTTTCATAAGAGCAGTAACGCAGAATGTGTGTGGGTGATCCCAGTGCCTGGCCGGCAGTGGCCTGTAGTCCTAGCATTATGGGAGGCTGAGGCAAGAAGGTCTCCAGGTCAGACTGTGTGCGTGCATGCGTGCGTGTGTGTGTGTCTGTGTATATGTGTGTAGATACATTTTTTTCCCCAAATGAAAAGTTTGAGGTAGGGGGAAAAATAATGACCAAGGTACCATTTGCACACTGCAGCCTGGGTGTCCAGTCACGCCATACATCAGCAGTTGGGAGCCGAAAAGTAGCAGAGCAGTCCAAGGGCACACCCGGAGGATGTGCTGAAGTCACATCTTCCACAGGACCTTGACGAGGTCTCCGGCGCGCTGCCGTGTGCCTCCGGTCCCAGCTGCTTGGGAGGATGAGGCAGGAGAATCAACTTACTTAAGCCCTGGAATTTGAGACCAGCCGGCCTGCGCAACAGAACAAAACCACTTCTCACAAAAAAGAAAGATAAGAGAAGGAAAGAAAGGGACATTTCATAGGAGATAGGAGGTTCTGTGTGAATTTTAGGAAGGAGAAAGGGGGAAGGGCAAATAAAAATTGAAGAATTTGAGGAAGAACTGCAACTGGGAACTCTCCTCAGAATCTCAGTGGTCTGTAGGAGAAGTGAGATTGGGCCCGGGGAGGCTGGTGAGAGAGCTGAGGCCTCCAGGAGAGACTGATAACCCGTGGGCCGTGCCCTGCGTCTGCTCCCGTCCCTCCTAAATGCCTGAGTCCTCGACGAGCAGTGCTGGCTTTTGCTGCGCAGGTAGCCAGGTGGAGGGCCTAAGTCGCAGAAGTTAGGCGCGTGAATACTTTGGTCGTGGGCTGGTTTATCCCATACCTTGCCGCCTCCCGACCAATTTCCGTGTGCTTTTTCCAGCAGAAGTACTGCTGACCCGCGGGCAACCGGCTGCTTCTGCCTTCAGCTGGCCGGCCTCGCCTGTTCCAACACCTGCCAGTATGCAGAGCTGCATCTCTGCTGCGACCTCGCCGGCCTGCCGCCAGTCCTGTCAGAGCCAATCGCAGGCGGGCTGGGCCCTGGCTCCCCGCGTGTGGGGGGCCCTGGCTGCGCGGGAGAGCCAGCCGCCCTCTCCAAACAGCCTGATGTCCGCGCCCACAGTTGCTCAGTCTGCTCACTGCATTCACCTTAGTGCGACTTAGATCTCTCCTGCAAAGTAAATGGTGACAGGCAGATTTCACACCCATGTCAGATTGAATGTATTTAAGTGTACGTATTTAAGGAGAGCCATGCTCTTGTTGTGTCCCTGTTCAGTTCCAGACACTGGTTTCCTGCTTTGTTTTCCCTGGCTACTCGGTCCAGTGTGAAAGATCAAGAGATTAAAATTTCTTCTGGGAGAAAGAAGTGAATTTTTTTTTTTAAATCCAACTAAAGAAGTCGCGTCATAAGCTGAAGCCTGCAGCCCAGGGTGGAGGCTGGGCAGACGCACAGGAGTGCCGCAGGTGACGACCGAGATGGGCACAGTCGTGCCCCTGCCCGCCGCACGCAAGCCCACATTGAGTTTCCAGCTGTTAAACACCTGTGACGGGGCCAGTAATAGTAACAAGTATTTGTACCATATTTTTTCTTTGTTGGAATTAAACTGGTTCACCTTAGTCTGTGAATCAAGAAGGATTGCTTTCATTTCTAAACTAAGTTTCCCTCGTACTGATGAGTCACCTTGAATTAGCATCTCCCCTTCTTCTGTCCCTCACGCCTCCCTTTTCTCTGCCTTTTCCTGTCTCCTCTACTTTCTTTCTTTCTTTCTTTCTTTCTTTTAAATAATAGAAGCTACAGAGAAACCAGGTAAGCCCTTTATTTCCTGAAATGTTTTGTCAACCATTTACCAGTTGCTAACTGTTGGTTTTACACAAATACATTTACTGGCAAGGAGAAGAACAAAATTAAGACCTGCTAGCATCCAGCCAGGGGCTACCGGCTTTGGAAGCACGTCTGCTCTGTCCCCAGCAACTCTGCTCCAAATCGGGAAATACCAGCAGGTGGATATTGACAGCAGATAATCACAACGGATCTACCCTCCGCCATGGGCTTTTTATTTTGTTTTTTAGCAGTGCTGACTAAGCCGATGTTTTGTAAGGTACATAAAATCCAGTTTATATGTAAACAAGCAATAATTTAAGTTGAGAACTTAAGTGTTTTAATTGTATAATTTTTGTGAGGTATACATATTGTGGAATTGACTCAAAAATGAGGTACTTCAGTATTAAATTAGATATCTTCATAGCAATGTCTCCTAAAGGTGTTTTGTAAAGGATATCAATGCCTTGATTAGACCTAATTTGTAGACTTTAAGACTTTTTATTTTCTAAACCTTGTGATTCTGCCCATAAATCATTTATCTAATCTATATGATATGCAGCCGCTGTAGGAACCAATTCTTGATTTTTATATGTTTATATTCTTTCTTAATGAACCTTAGAAAGACTACATGTTACTAAACAGGCCACTTTTCTGGTTCTTTGTCTTGTCCACTCTAGTAGGGGAATAAACTTTTACCAATTGGTGTCAGTTTCAGAGAGCTAGAATACCAAGAACAGCCTTTTTGGGCTCCTTATCCCCAACCCCTGATACACATACTTTCTTACCTAAATTTCCAAACAGTCAGCTTTTTGATGTCTAAAAAGAAAAGCATTTTATAGTATCTCATTAGCCAGGCTTTTTAGGAACAGAGAAATTTTTTCCTTAACATTCGATTGTTTATTTGTGGCAGGGTGAAAAATGTACCAAGTACTCCTGTTTATATTTCTATCTCTATGTACACGTTATGGAGCTGTAGGAAAAGATATGGCCCAAAGATAAACCATAAGTGGAGGTCTGAAAGTGTTGCTCCACATTAAGAAACGTTCTGGAAACTTGCATTTCAATACTTTTTCCCACATTGAGAAGATACAGGGAGGTGGCCAAGGAATAGCACTTTCTCAGGGGCCACCGGGTCTCATGGCCCCTCAAGGAGCCTTACTTGTCTCCACCGGACCATTGGGTTGCCCAGCTGTGACGGCCAAATGAGCAGGTGTGAGCCTGGAACTCAAGGGCCCCGTCCGACCAATGAGGTGTCCATGGTACACTGCTCAGTGTGACCAGTTTTAAGTTAATTTTTAAAAATCTGTAAGTTAGAATGACTTTAACTTCATACAGCACAAAAGAGAAAATGGAGTTTTAACCAGATTGTTTTCATTCTCTTCTTTCTAATACTCTCCAAAACTATCTCTGTGTATCTCTTGTTGTTGATCCCTCTGCCCGCTGTGTAACATCAGTCCCGCGTTGGGCACGTCTGCAAAGCTGTGAGACTGCCGCTGAGAGCGACTCATGATTGTTACTGTTTTGAAAGAAGAGAGATTTTAAATTCTCTTATGGTTCAGATCAGGTAATGGATTTTATTTTACATCGTTAGGAGAAGAAACTTAAGTGAAGGAATCCTCTGATCATATTGATCACTACAGAAGCAAAAGCCAAATCAGCCCCCGCGGTATCAGTATTTCTCATGCGTGCACAATACATCCGGTAGACGGCGTACTTGGTTTTTGTTGGTAGAACAAAGAATCAGTGTTTTACTTCTATTGCTAAATGTGAAAAACATAATGTGAAAAGTATGCATACATCAACTCGGTTGTAAAACCCATTAAATGTTCATGTGATGTGGTAAGTTTAAAAAGTGAAGTGAGCTGTTTTACTGCAGTGAAATTTGTTTGACTCAAAGAGTAAAAAGCCCTCTCCCCCCATGTGTATCTCTTATGGCCTGTAATAATTGAAAGCAATGTTTTTGCAGTTTCTATAATGCAATTTTTAATCTGTGTTTAAAAATGGAGTTCATATGGGCTTAACACATGAACTGGGTGGCACAGATCCACTTGCAGAACCCAAAGATACACAATCAATTTTGAAATGCAACTTAAGCCATTAATTGTTGGTGTGAATTTAAAATTTTCTAGTGTTTGTATGGTAGTATGCTGCCTCAGAGCAAAGCATTCTCTGCACAAAAGAAAATTACTGTAGTGGCTTCAATTTTAATTAGAATTTTTCTCCCTGGTGTTTCTTTATAGACTAAAATAAAATCTTTTAAGTTTCTTACTACAGGTAAAAGCTATGTGCAAGAACCTCAAAATGCTAAAATCTAGCATATGCCTTAGATCTGTTTTTAAGTCTTGTATATTCCTACATAGCTGTCGATGTATATTTGTATAGTGAATTGTGTACAATTTTTGAATACGTGCATCGTCACTTAGCCTTTACGTTACTGAATAGTGATGATGATACATTTCTTCAAACACTCAACTGTCTTTTTTTTTCTTTTGTCATTTGTGGGTTTTATTTGTACAGTTCCTCATAAAGTTGCATCTGAGATGTGTGTATATGGAAAGATTATACAAGGGTAAAATTAAGCAATATATTAACTACGGCTCTTCAGGAGAAAGCTTACCGTGTTTCAGGTTGTGATTTATTTTCAGCAGAGTTGACTCTGAACATCCTTTGTTCACCTGCATTGATGTTTGTATTTCTAGTGTGAGCAGTTTATGCAAAGGTAGATTATATTCAGAGAAATTTTAAATACATTTATGCAAGTTAATATTGCTTTGCTGATGCTATTTGCTTATTTGATGTTAAATAATGCTATTGTAAATAAAGAATTCTGTTGTTATTGCATCATTTAATAAATTTTAATGCCTTCGGGTTTTACATGGCTTTAGAGATTTTAATGTCTTTATATCTTATCCTCACAGTTGCATTTAAATTTAGAAATATCTTTTGTCATTTAATAATTTATGGTAGTTTGACACTATCCACAATGCTAACATCTTCCTCTTTTCTCTCTCTCTCTCTCTTTTTTGTTTTTTTTTTTTTGTTGTTGTTGTTTTTTCCTTCTCTGTGTTACTGGGGATCAAGCCCAGGGCCTTCACACTGAGCTAATCCCCAGCTCATTTTTTATATTTGATTTTTGAAACAGAATCTCACTAAGTTGTCTAGGCTGGGCTCTGGCTTTGATCCTCCTGCCTCAGCTTCCCAGAGTACTGGAATTACACAAGGCCCAGCTTCATTACAATCTTAATCAACATCTGAAAAAAATGCTCTTGGAAAATAAAATGTACAGTAATGGATAAGAACCCATTTACACTGATGGATAAGTCACAGTAGAGTCCAGATGCAGATTGCTGTGCTAAGTGCAAAGTTAGTATGCAGTAGAAATTCCATTTCTAATCTTTAGGAATCACTGTTGTAAATCAATAACAAAATAAACTGAGTGACATTTGGAGGGAAATACCAACCTAACTCCCACCTCCTACCAAGTTAACAAATGCCAAGCGGATCAGGAGGCAACGCATACTGAAACGTAAAATTACCAAAATGCTTAATTACTGGAAAAGTAAAAAAAAATTTTAAACAAAACACAAAGGTATTGGGTCACAAAAGGGCGCAGAAGGGGCTGGAGGAATGGCTCAGTGGTTAAAGCACTTGCCTAGCAAGCGCCAAGAACCCAAGTTTGATTCCCCAGCACCACGGAAGCTGGGTGTGGTGGCACGTGCCTGTAATCCCGGCAGTTGGGCAGCTGAGAAGAGGATTGCCGTGAGTTCAAGGCCAGCCTGGGCTCCATGGGTAGTTCAGGACCAGCCTGGGCTGCAGAATGAGACCCTGTCCCCCAAAAAAAAGGAGAGGGGAAAGGTTTGTAATGCTGATGCAGTAGGTGTGTGCACGAAATACTCGAGTTCAACGTAAACGTTGCATATATACATACTAATAAAATGAGGGAAAAAAAGACAACACAAGTGTTAATATGGTAAGCCGGGCTCAGTGCTGCAGGCTGTAAGCCTAGCGTTGTGGGAGGCTGAGGCAGGGGGATTGTAAATTTGAGCTCAGCCTGGGCAGCTTGGCTACTAGTTGAAACCCTGTCTCAAAAGCAAAAATGAAGTCCGGCTGGAAATGCAGTGCAGTGTGAAGGCTCTGGGCTGGGTCCCCAGTGCAGGAAAAATGCATGTAATGATGTTTTAAAATACATATGTAGCCAAAGAGATTAAAAAGTGAAGACTGTGAACGTGATTAAACAACAGGAACCTACAGTTTCTCAAAAGGGGAGAAAATTAGCATGTGCTCTGCGTCCCTGACAACACTGGAGACAGGCGGCCTGCGGGAGTTCCTGCTGCCTCAGCCTGAGTAGAGGCAGGGGTACTGGCAGGGGAGCGCCGCGCCCCTCCCGGCAGCCAGGACTCAGTGTTGGGGGCAGAGCCAGAGAGAGAGCAGAGGCCCTGAAGTGCCGGAGGGACGTGCCCTTGGGCTGAGCCCAGCCCCCGTGTGCCCCTTGCCACCCGGCCGGCAGACCCGCCCCGCCACCGCGCGGTCCAGTGGGAACGCAGCGCCTTGCCTCTGGACACCGGAGACTCGCAGGCATCAGATCTGCGCCGGGAAGGTGGGTGTGAAGAAGGTAGGAACAGCTGAAGGCGAGAGCAGCTACTGAGTGAGTATTATAGGAGACTGGGGCCTGGAGGAAGGGCTCCTGACAAGCAGGAGGCCCGGAGCACCACATAAAGCTGGGCGTGGTAGCGCACCCTGGAGTCCCAGCACTCAGGAGGCTGAGGCAGGCAGGTTGTCCTGAATTAAAAAGCCCGGCCTGGGTTACAGAAGAGACCCTGTCCCGATTAAGTAAGGAAAGGGTGTGCGGCTTCACTAGTCAGCACGCAGGCTACAGGAGATAGCGTTTCTCATCCATCTGCTGGAGAGGGAGGTGGGCTCAGGGCCAGCAGCCACGTGCTGCCCCCAAACCGCTCCCAGGGGTGAGCAGGCGTCGGGGACACCAGCCGCTGGCAGGACAGGGCTGCTCTCCTGGGCCAGACTTGAGCACTCAGCGCCGCTGACCTTGCTACACTTCCCTTTTTCTTGCAATGGAGGACTGGGCACTTAGCCGAGTCCCCAGCCCAATTTTAGTTTTGATTCTGAGATGGTCTCACTATGTCACTGAATTGCCTAGGCCGCACTCGAGCCCAGAGTGGTCACGAAGTGTGGCACCGATGGCATGGCGTAGGTGAAGACTCGGTCTCTAAAGATTATCCTGGCGGCAAGAAGGGAGACCCTGGCAGGGCACAGCAGACTAGAGGCAGTGGTGGAGACGGCTGGTGCTGCACGGAGGATGCATGCCCTGCAGAGCAGTCACGGGGCTGAGGGCTGATGAGGAATGTGAGACCAGGGGGTGTTGCCAGGGAGTGCCAGCAGGGCCGAGTTCAGGCTGAGGAGCCCGTTAAAAGACTTACTTCGGTTGTGCTGGGGGTTAAAGCCAGAGGCTCACGCCTGCCGCAGACGCGCTAATAAACTACCTCCAGCCCGTGTTGAGTGGTCTGGTTCGGTTGGTTTAGTCTGGGAATGGAATCCGGCACTCAGGCACAGTGGGCAAGCACCGCTGCCATGCCGCAGTCCCAGTCCTGTGAAGAGTTGGTTGTCGATTTTGTGGTGTGGAGGGATGACCCCAGCGCCTGCATGCTGAGCTACCGCCCCAGCCGGCTTTATTTCTTATTTTGAGGCTGGCTCTCAGCAAGTCGCTGTGTTGCCCAGGCGGGGTTTGCATTTACAGCCTGCCTCAGCCTCTGAGAGTGCTGGGATTCCAGGCCTGCGCAACCGTGCCAGCTTCTGTGAAGAATTTTTAAATGCCCAACAAGTCATGTGCTAAGAAGCTGGGCCCTGGCAGGGACATCCGAACGAACGCTGCTGACTCCAGAACCCCCAGACCCGCTGGGCTGGCAGAGGTGGTCCCTCCTTCCCAACTAGCCCCAGGTCTGTTGTCTCATTTAAAAAAAAAAAAAGTTTTGATCCTTGTTTAATTCCCAAATAGGAGTCTATTTTCAAATCCAAACCCACTAATTGAGGAATGGCTAAGATCCTAAAAGAATCCTGTGCCCCCAGCCCGTAAAAGTCCCCAGTCTTGCTGGAAGAGGGGCTGTAGCCTTTCGCTCAGGCGATTGTGCACTAGGGGGGTCAGGACAACGACTGAGTTGACACTGATACCTGGAAATACAAGCATCCTGAGCTGCTAGAGGCTGGGCTGACGGCGTGGCTGAGGCCCCATCCCGCTGAGCCCGCCGGGCCCACGGACACTCGAAGGTTTCTCCTCAGTCCCTGAATGCCGAGGGAAGCGGTGCAGAGGGGCTGCTGGCCTACAGAGAAAGCCAAGGGCGAACGTTTTGGGGGTTGGCTTGCTTTGGTTTGGAGACAGTCTTGCTGTGTCGGTGTCACCGGGGTCCCTGTCATCGCTGGCCACCGGCGATCAGGAACCAGCGAAGTCTGGGGGAACCGGGTCTCGAGCTGCGTGAGTGTGGCAGAATCACGTCCGGGAGGCTGAGTCAGTGGAACAGCTCGTTCATTGGAGGCGAGGGCCGGGCTTATAAGCCGTTCAAGGGGCTGCGTCCGCCAGGCAACAGGGGTAAGTTTGGCGTATGAACGTGGCCTAATTTGCGTGTTGGGTCTCCTGAAACCTGATCACGTGATTTCCGGTGAGGGTTGTCGGGTAGGAAACATTAGGAATTTGGGTAGGATGAAACCTGAGCCGCGGGCCTTCCTGGGCCTGGAAGAAGAGGGAGAGGCCCCACTCCTGCGGGTCTGAGAGACGAGATTACGGGATCTGAGCCGCCTTCTGTCCACTGTCATCCCGGACCTAGCCAGGGTCCCGCACTGCCGTGTGGTGCACGCTGCCCTTGAACCCAGAGCCGGCCTCCCGCCTCGGCCTCCCGAAGCACATGGCCTGTGGAGCACTGCAGGGTGGCTCACAGCTTGTGACTCACGGAGGCCGAGCGCGGCTCCGGGAAGCAGAGCCTGGGAAGGCCCGGGACCGCCCGCCTGGCTCCGGTGGGGCCCTCCGACGCCCGCGCCGGGCCAGCCGGGGTAACCGCTCCGAGCTCCGGCCTCCTCCCCGGTGAGGGGCGCCCAGGCGGCACAGGCACGCGGTCTGGGGCGGCCTGAGCCTGCCCGTGGCAGGGGCCACGTGGGCCTGCACAGGGGGCGCTGGCGGGCTCGGCGGCGGGGCCAGCCGCGGGCCGCCTGGACTGTGACCCCGCGAGCCGGGGAGGGGGTGAGTCGGCGCGGGGCAAGCCATGCCACATGGGGCGAGCTCCAGCAGAGGGGTCCCTGTGGACTGCGGGACGCCAGAGCAGAGCCGCGGCCCTGGGGAGCCCAGTGCCCGCAGCCCCTACATACGAGGGGGTGTGGCAATCGCATGTAAGTCCATCTTCCACATACTGTGCGTCTCCTCTAGGCTCCTGCAAATCCCCAAAGCCATGTCAATCACGTGATTTCGTATGGCGCTGAGGAGGGAAGCCACAGCCTGCACAGTGCGCTTCCCGCCTCAGCCTCCCCGGTGCTGGGACTTGCGGCCTGTGCCATCAGGCCGAGCTGTGTGGGGTTCCTACACTGTACCAGGTAAGTACAAGGGCCGCCTACACTGTACTGGGGCGACAAGGGCCGCCCGCGGTGAGCACTGACACGACTTTCTCTGATCTTTTCAGTCCTTAACTGGAGTGATTGTGGGCTGAGTCCATGCCGGGGATAAGGAGCCGAGCCGACGCTCCCCAAGGAATGGCACCTAGCACCCCCGAGCCCGGAGGGCGAGGGCCAGCCTTCCGGAGTCCTGAACGGGCCAGTCAGAGTTTCGGGTGCCCGGAAGGAACTGGAACTGGAAACGGCTGCCAGGTCCACGGCTGGCTTTGAACACAGGATCGCATATGACTGACTAGCTAAAGTGAGAAAAAGCTCTAGCCCGATTTACAGAGACGGGGGATCCCAGCACTCAGGGAGGCTGAGGCAGGAGGATCACCAGTTCAAGCCCCACCCTGGACAACTCAGTACCTTTACGACAGACCACGTTCAATAAAAAAAATCAGGCCGAGGACACTGTTCGCTGTGAAGGCCCTGGGCTCCATCTCCAGAACCACAAAAAGAAAGAAAGTGGCCCAAGGGGAGGAGATAGCAGAATATATGCTAACTCCTGGCGGAGGCCAGGGTCTGACC
>PVKB01006289.1:23810-67412 GCA_004027205.1 Ctenodactylus gundi | reverse complement strand
CGCCTCCAGGCCCCGTCCACCCGGGCCACTGGCTGCACAATTCCGAGCCCGCGGAGGGCGCTGGGGACGCGCCGGGTCGGGCGGCGGCGCCCCGGGCTGCTCCCGCCACCGCCCCTCGGCCCAACCTGACCCGGGGGCTGCGCCCGCCACCCGGGCCCGAGGCCCCGGCGCGTCCCCGCGCCATGCCGCCCCGCGCGCTACTCTGCGCGCTCTGCTGCGGCGTCCTGGCCGTGTCCGCGCGCGCCGGCTACTCCGAGGACCGCTGTAGCTGGAGGGGCAGGTACGCGCCCCGGAAGGGTGGCCGCGGAGGGGGGCCCGTGGGGCGGGCCGCGGGCCGCTCGTCTGAGCGCCGCTGTCTTGTCCCCAGCGGCCTGACCCAGGAGCCGGGCAGCGTGGGGCAGCTGTCGCTGGTGTGCTCGGAGGGCGCCGTCGAGTGGCTGTACCCGGCGGGGGCGCTGCGTCTGTCTGTGGGCGGCTCCCAGCCCCGCGAGCACCCCGGCATCCTGTGCACGCGCCCCGCGCGGCTCTTCGCGGGCGCCCAGGTCTTCGCGGAGCGCGCGGGCGGCGCCCTGGAGCTGCTGCTGGCCGAGGGCGAGGGCCTGGGCGGAGTCCGCTGCGTGCGGTGGGGGCCCCGCGAACCCCGGGCCCTCTTCCTGCAGGCCACGCCGCAGCGCGACATCAGCCGTCGCGTGGCCGCCTTCCTCTTTGAGCTGCGCGAGGACGCACGCCCAGAGCTGCCCCCACAGGCCCGCGGCCTCGGCGCGGACGGTGAGGACCCGGTGTGGGGACAGCGGTGGTCACGGCGCGGCCCAGCCTGGCCAGGGCCGAGGGGGCTGTATTGCCCCAGTGCACGGGGTCCCAGCCGCTCGTCAGGTGGAGAGAGCTGGGACGGGAAGGGCCCGCCCACCTCCCTCCTCGGGAGAACGGAGGATGGAGGCTCGGATGTTGGGAGGGCTGAAGGTCCCGGAGGATCATCGGGGAGTCGGAATGGCCGCCTCAGCTGACTGTCTAGGGCTCCTGGCCTGGGGATGACCCCGCGCCCCTCCCCCGGCCCAGCCAACAACAGTCCAGTGTGCCTCCCAGTCACTATGGCGACGCAGCCAGGCCTCCCTGCAGGGCGCTAGGTTCAGCTTTTCCCTCTTCTGGGGCTGTAGCTGACCCTGCAGGGGACGGGGCGCTCACCACTTCCCCTGGGGCTTAGGCCAGGGACCCCAGAGTCAGTCCCGTAGCCTCCTGCTGCCTTCCCTGGGTTGCGTCTTGTAAGCCCGGCCAGCAGTTGTCGGGTCTCACAGAAGGTTCCTAACGCTGGTGTATGTACATCTCAGATTGCGTGTGCCAGTCTGGCAGCTCCCAGGTGGCAAGTGCTGTGGCCCCTGTCCCCTGCCGGGAGACGGTCTGGGTGGTGCTGGGATTACGGGGCCAGGGCTCAATCTCTCCATGTGCTAGGTGCCTGCAGGCCCTGCAGTGATGACGAACTTCTCCTGGCTGCGTGCACCAGTGACTTCGGTGAGTGTCCCTGTTGCCGTGGAGAGCCCGGGGCCTGCCTTCCCCGGGGTGCCCCCACCTACCATGTGCTCCCCACAGTGATCCAGGGGACCATTCACGGCGTTGCCGATGACACAGAGCTACAGGAATCTGTCATCACTGTGGTGGTCTCCAGTGTCCTCCGCCAGACGCCATCACTCTTCCCCGCACAGGGCTCACAGGGCCAGAGGTGGGCCTCTGTCCGCACCCTACTGCGCTGCGGTGCCCGGCCTGGTCCGGGCACCTTCCTCTTCACGGGCTGGGCCCGCTTTGGCGAGGCCTGGCTTGGCTGTGCGCCCCGCTTTCAGGAGTTCAGCCGTGCCTACGCAGTTGCCCTGACCGCCCAGCTCCTCCCCTGCGAGCTGGTGCTGGACTGAGCCTTCCTGTGGGGGTGGGTGTTGGGGAGGGGATGCTTCCCAGAGGGCATCGTGGCGCCTGCTACTTCCAAGGTGATAGGAATAATCGATTACACCAGCCGCTGTAGATCTGGTCTCCTGTACAAGCCCAGCCCTGGACTTGCCTCGTGCCACTTAATCCTTCCCTCTGCTGCTCCTGTCCACTCCTTCTTAGCCTGGCTGCTGAGCTGGAGCTCCTGACTGGCTCCCGTGAGCCTCCCCAACCGGGTGCATCTGGAGCTCAGAGCAGGAGGGGAACAGGCTGACAGCAGCTGGGGTCCTGAGGTGAGTGGGGGCAGGCAGGGGGACATCGCCGGGGCCCTGGAATGAGCCTGTGAGAGAAGGGGACCAGCAGGCTGGCAGGGTGCCAACCGGCAGAGTCATCCTTGGCCTGGTCCTGCCCTTGGGAAAGAATGAGCCCCTCTGTCCAGAGGCCCCTGCAACGTGCTGCGCATCCAGACCTGGCGGGGAGCCTGCAGGGTGTGGGGTCTCTACTGTGGGATCCTTCTTGTTACCGGTTTCCGGAGGGCAGGGTGCACAATAGCGCCTCTAAGGACGTTTCCCGCGCTGGCTCCATTGTTGCCGCCCCTGCCTTCCTCTGGCCTCTCAGCCGCGTAAAGGGCTAGCAAGGTTCTAGGCAAACAAAGCTCAAGGCCCTGGGGCCGGGACCTGCTGGGCGGGTGGGTTGGGGCTCTCTAACCCCAGCCAGCAGAGTCTTTTCACCCAGCCCCTCTTTTCCTGGGAAAGTGTCACCGATCAAGTGCTGGGGGGTGGTGCGGGATTGAGCCTCAGAAATGGTATTTAATTCTGATCTGCTTTCAGTGGGGAAGGGGCTGGGGTGGGGTGAAAGCCAGAAGTTCTGCCCAGGCGGTACAGGAATGAGACTGTGCAGGGCGCACAAACCCATGCACCAGACTGAGCAACAGAATTGCCTTTCATCCTCACCACGCTTGGACATGCGGGGCGCTCCAGTGGCTGCCCAGAACCGAACACTTGGGGTACAGCTCCGTTACGTAGGTCATCTACTTACTGGGGCTGATGAGGATAGGTGCTCCAGCTTCCTCTGAACACACCTGTACCTTTAGGCTCCCTGCTACTTCTTCCCATCTCCCCAGACTGCCAGGTCTCAGATTTTACCTTTTATTTCCAGACCTTGCACCCCTAGCTTCCTAACCCTAGCTCCTCTGCAGGGGCCAGAGGTTCAGTGAGCCCTGTGTGCTCCCCTCTGCTCATCTCCAGAGTCTTCAGGAAGCCTTCCCACCAGCACTGAGCAATATCCTTACTTTTGGTAACTGGCCTGATTTTTTCTTTCCTTCTTCTTTTTCTTTCTTTTTTTTTAGGCAAGGTCTCACTTTGTAGTCCAGGCTGTCCTGAGGTCACTATGTAGCCCAGACTAGCCTTGACCTCAACAGCAATCTTCCTGCCTCAGCCTCCAAGTGCCGGGATTATAGCTGTGTGCCACCATGCCCAGCTTATATAGTGCTGGGCAATCAAACTCGCAGCCGTGTGCTTGCTAGGCAAGCGCTTTAAGCGCTGTGCTATTCCTCCAGCCCCTGGCCTGATTCTTCAGCCAGGTCCCCATAGCCAGCCTCTAAGACCTGTCCCACAGAACCTGGCTGTGGACCGTCTGCTCATCCACCTGTACAAAATGCACTAAGGAGCTGCCCTGGCCTCTCCACCTGTTCCAGGAATCATGTGGCCTCCTGCCCACTCTAGCTTTCTTATAGGTTTATTTTATTTTATTTTATTTTTCCTGAGACAGGGTCTCACTCTGTAGCCCAGGTTGGTCCTGAACTCACTATGGAGCCCAGGCTGGCCTTGGACTCACAACAATCCTCCTGTCTTAGCCCCTGCATGCGCCACCACACCCGGCTTATGTGGTGCTGGGGAATCAAACTCAGGGCCCTGCACTTGTGAGGCAAGCACTTTAACTGCTGTGCCATTCCTCCAACCCCACACTAGCTTTCAGCCAGTGCTCAAATTGGAAAATGGTTGTGTTCAGCATGGCCCAGGAGCCTCACAGTGCTCTGTTTGTGTCTGGCAGCCCTAAGCCAGGGGCTTCCTGCATGTCCTGAAATCAAGTGGCTATAGCAAAGAAGTGGGTGGGTGACAGCAAGGGAAATGACATGGGTGAACTCTGGAGGCTGAGGCGGGAGGATCCCAAATTGGAGAACAGCTTGGCCACCTCGTCAAGACCTCAAAAAATTTTTAAAAGGATCAGGATGTAGCTTATTGAAAATGCCCTGGGTTCAGGCTGCAGTAGCACACATACACACAGGCACAAAGAAATGACGCGGGAGAGCACATGGTCTGGCAGCTCCAATTAGGCTAGCCACACCCCAGGTGTGTTCAGGGTCACACAGGTGGGCCCCTGGCATTGGAATACCCAAACGGGTGCCTGTGCCCTCCTAGCCTGGGTGGCCCAGCCACAGTCCCGAAACAGCGGGCTGGCCGGGGCTCCTCCCCGGGTGCAGCGGATGCCTGCCCTTCCCTCTGGTTAGGCTAGAGCCCTGGTATGGGCAGGCATGAGGGCACTGTGCGTCTGGAGAATGGGGTGGGGGTTGTGGGCACGCCTACTTTGCCTGGAAGCAGTCTCATTTCTGCTGGACTCTGACTAGGGCCATGGACAGCACCCACCCGACATTCATAGAAGGCTTGGCCTTAGCGTGGGTGAGGAGGTTGTGCAGCTGCCTGACCCGAGGCCTTGTCCTTGCCTCCTCAACAGCATAGCACCACCAGGAGCCCCTCAATCCTTTTTTTGTTTTCTTGAGGGTGATGCACCGGCTCCTGAAGCTGCCTCCCACCCCCATGCTGGGACAGCTGCCACAGGCTCAGCCTCTCACATCCGGCTTCCCGCCCCCACCCACTAGGGAGCCAACATCTGTCTTTGGCGGCTAAATCTTCTCCAGTCAAACCTCTCTTCCGCAGACCCCTGCATTCTCCATTCCTGACTGTCCTTGTTTGGGGAGGGAACCCGTAGGCGTCCTCCAAGGCCTAATCCGGCTTTGGCTGGCTTCCAGGGTGTCCCTGCCTCCCTGCCCCATTCACGCGGGGTTTTGGCCAGGGCCCTTGGCCGCTGCAGGGCTGGGCGCTGTCCTGCCCTGGTGATCTCCTCGGATGCGCCCTGTTTCCAGCGCTGGGGTGTGGTTCCCATGAGACTAGGCCTGCTCAACTGCCCCCCACTCGGGGGCTCCGACTCCAGATAAGCCCCAACGGGCGCCCACGGAGAGGATTAACTAGGCTGACCACGGCGCAGTCCGAGCAGAGCCCCCCAGCAGGGGCATCGCAGCCCGGAACTAGCGGAAGTGGGCCCGTGGGGCCTGGCGGAGCGGAATGCGAGCGGACTGGGCGAACGGCTCTGCGGGCACTTCCGGCGGCCGCCTCCTGTGAGCAAGGGCAAGGAACTCGGGCTGAAGCCGAGGAGAAGCCTTGGGCCGGGACATCCGCAAGCCGCGTTTCTCGCAGCCATGGAGCACGACGACACGGCCGACGCGCTGACGGAGCTGCGCGAGCGCAGGACGGGAGCCCTGGAGCTCCTGCAGTTAGCAGCCGGCTCCGGGCTGGCCGCCTACGCCGTGTGGGCGCTGCTGCTTCAGCCCGGCTTCCGCCGCGTGCCGCTGCGGCTGCAGGTGCGAGGCGGGACAAGCGCCGGGGGCGGGGCCAGATCGCGACTGGGGCGGGGCTTACGGAACGGCTTGACCACTAATAGTGCGGAGCCCTAGGTCGGTGGGTGGAGCCGTAGCTAGGACCAGGACCAATAGGAGTGCCGGGCCGGGCCCGATTCCCGGTGCAGAGCCAGGATTTGGGCCGGTGGGCGGGCCAAGGCTTGGGGCGGGACCTCGGCGGGTGCCAGGGCAAAGTGGAGGGCAGCTGCAGGTGTGCCAGCATTCCCCTGCCGGAAGCCCGGGACGCGACCTGGTGGGGGGCGGGCCTGGAAAGCCGTGATTCGCCATTATTCGAATGGGCGTTGCGAGGAGCGAGAGTGGCCGGTGTATTCCTGCCTTAGCCCGTAACACTTCTTGCCCAGGTACCCTATGTAGGCGCGAGCTCACGGCAGGTTGAGCATGTGATGTCACTCCTACGAGGCCGCCCCGGGAAAACGGTGGATTTGGGGTCTGGCGATGGCAGAATCGTAAGGCGCCCGTGTATGAGTGTGTACGTGTGTCTGTGGGTGTCCGCCTCCCCCCTCCCAACATCTCACTCGACTCCCGCAGGTGCTGGCGGCCCACAGGTGCGGGCTTCGGCCAGCCATGGGCTATGAGCTGAACCCGTGGCTTGTGGGCTTGGCGCGGCTGCACGCCTGGAGGGCCGGCTGCGCAGGCAGCGTCTGCTACCACCGGGAGGATCTCTGGAAGGTAACCTAGATCCCTCAGGCCCACGCTTGGTCTCCACGCCTCAGAAGGGCCACAGGCAGGACTCAGAAGCTGCAGGGACCCGTGCCCACCAGCACTCCACCCACTGGTGACTGTCTCTCCACAGGTCAGCCTGAGGGACTGCCATAATGTGTCTGTATTCCTGGCCCCCAGCGTGGTAGGTGGTCAGTTTGCAGGCTCCCTGGGAGACCAGGCCACGCCCTGGGTGTTTGATGGGGGGAGGCCCAGGTGGGTGCCCACCTGGACTGGCTGCCTGTACCCTGCACTCTCTCCCACAGCTCCCGCTCTTAGAGGACAAGCTGCAGGCAGAGTTACCTGCAGGGGCCCGAGTGGTGTCTGGACGCTTCCCCCTTCCCACCTGGCAGCCTGTGGCTGTCACGGGTGAGGGCCTGGACAGAGTCTGGGCATATGATGTCCCTGGTATGAGGCCAACTGTGTCTTCTTGAGGGGTTCTCATCGAGACCACCCCAGGAACCAGTTCTGCCTCGGTCCCCAGGGCCTGTGTTTCCCAGGCTAGCTGACCAGACAGAACAGATTCCGTGGGCCTCATACAACTTGTTGCGCGGAAAATGAGAATAGATGACGGCTAGGCCATCACCTAGGTGGGCTGGGCGGGGTCAGGGTTCTGCTCTGTGCTCCTTGTAAGATTGCCTAGCAGCTGTGGTTCCTTGGATTCTCAGACTTGGCTGGAAGCGTGGCCCCCATTTTCCAGGGGTCCCCTGCCCCCGTCAGCTTCCTGAGCCTCAGGATTTCCTGTTTGTACCTGTTCAGAGACCAGGCTAAAGTCAACTGCCTGGCTGGGATTGCCTTCCCTCCCACCCAGGCCAAGACCCTGGGGTCACACCTAGCCCACCTGCCTAGATGTTTGTCCACGTATTCCTGCAGCTCAGAAAGCCGTTCCTCGGCCTCTGAGGCCCGGACTAGCAGTTGTGCCCGCTCACGTTCCAGCTCTGCCTGCAGGAAGCAAGAACCCTGAGCCAGGGCTGGGTGAGACAAGGATGTGCCAAGCCATGCCCACTACCTGAGTGCCTTGGGAGAAGTTCCGGAGCTTCTGGAGGATCTGGGCCCAGGAGGCAGTGTCCAGGCCCCTGTGAGGGAGGAGGGGCAAGTCTCAAGGGCTGGCACAATAGCCACTGGGTGAGCCTGAGACAGAATGCCTTGCCCTTGCCCTGGGGCACCTGTGTATAGAAGGCCCACTTGCTGGCTCAGTGACACCAGCCGAAATGGCTGCTACCCCCGCTCGACGCCTCTGTTCCGAAACCTTGGGAGGCACTCTCTCAAGGGTCCTACCCACTTTACAGATCGGAATGCATAGGTTCTAAAGCCAGGGCTGGCCAGGTCATCAGGCACCCAGTTCCTACCCTTCATCCCTGGGTCCTCCACGTCTCAGCTAAAATGGCTGTTGCTCAGTGTGCACTCCTGCTCTCCCCTTTCAAGGCCAGCCCCTCTGCTGGCAGGGCCTGTCTTCACCAGTTACCCCTGAGTATGACAGCCATGTCTCTCTCAGTCCACCACACAAACCAAGGAACCCCAGGGCCGGGGCAGCTCCCTGGGTCACTGCAGTGACCAGAACCCCACCTGGTGGCGAGGGTTGCTGGAATAAACCAAGGGTGGGGGCTTCACTGTTTGTGCTCTGCTTTTTCTTCTTCCAGCCCTCTCAGCTTCACGTGAGTGTACTTACAGTGGCCCGGCCGTTGCCCCCTGGGAGGCTTCCCCCGGTCCCTTCTGTGGGTGTAAGAGCAGTGTCCTAAGCCTGCCGTCCTGCAAAGGTAAAAAGTAGGGATCCCTGGTGGGGAACAGGGCAGGCTACCCAGAGGCCCTGGAGCTGGGGCTTTGCTGAGCCAGGGATGGTTCTGGGGTGAGTTCTGGGCTCCGAGCTCTGGTTCCTGAGGGAGTGTGGACCTCAGCCTCACCTGATTCTCCTGCAGGTGGCTGGACTTGGTGGCCAGGTGCATGGGCAGTGGCTCCAGGGCAGTGGCTCCAGCAAAGCCTTCCTTGAGGGTATCAGGTGCCCCACTGGGGTCCACCGATGCCTGGGACTGCTCCTGCCATACACTAAGCCGCATTCTAGGTCACATAGGGCCTCCCCACCCCAGATGCCCAAGCTCAGGGCGGGGCCTACCTGCAGGTGGCCAACAGTTTTTCGTGCCTGCAGCTCAGATCTGTCAGGCGCCTGCGGTAAACCCGTGCAGCTCGGGCCAGTTGTTGCTCCCGGCTGTGATGCACTGCCCAGATGTTCTTCAGGGTGTCCTCCAGGAACGTCCGAAGGGCTGCCTGGTCTGCACCACCTGCATACCCCTGGGAGAGGGCGAGGTGGGGCAAAGGGGCTTTGCTGGTCCACACCTTATATTCTTGGGGTCTCCTGAACTGCACAGGGGCTCCGGCTGCCCAGGACTCAGGGAACTCTGCCTGCCGTTATAGGGCCAGAATTGAGTGCTCACCACCACCTCTTGGGCATAGTATTGTAGCCGGATGGCATGCTCCTTGTTCAGCTTCTTAAGCTGCAGCTGCAGCCGGGCGTTCTCAGCCTCTGCCTGGCGGAGCTGCCCCTGGCAGGTAGACAGCACCTTGGGCAGAGGAGGGGACTTTGCTGAAGTCATAGAGCCTATATCTAATACCTATTGAAACCCACAGGGCAGAACTGGGCCTTACCACGGCTTGTGTGACCAGCTGTTGTCTGGCCTCCCTGGCTTCCTCTCGGGCCCCCTGCAGCTGCTGGCTCAGGGCCTCCCTGTGGACACAGTGTGAGGCTTAGCCAGGCCAGGGTGAAGGAGTTCCCGCAGCCCACCGGAGTGCGATCCTCCCACACCCAGATGAGAATCACTCACACGCGTGTCTCTAGCGTGTGCAGCTGGGCCCCGTGTTGCTCAGGCACATGCTTCACTTCTCCCTGCAATTGTGAGGTACACAAGGGTTGACTGCATGAGACCCCCAGCCCTGGATCCCGTGGCCACCATCCCACCCTTGGGCTGGGAGGATCCTCGGCTTCCCAGATAGGCAGCTTTGTCTTGGTACTGCTCCCGGCTTCACCTGCTCAGGTTCGGGGTTAGGTTGCTGTTGGGTGCATTGTGTGGACTGGAGCACAAGGAGTGCTAAGGAGTGGGTAATCACTTCTGTCTCACTGTGTCCTTACAGCGGTACACACGTTCCTAGCCCAGTTCTCTATGCTCATGGTAACCTGGAATCTGTGGTGGTCAGAGCATTCGGGCACCTGGGCGTCCTGACTGAACTCTTTTGCCAACACGTGGTGATGAGCTGGGCTGGCCTCCACTGGGACCAAGCGCCCTTGGCCAGCACAACTTCCATGCAACTCCAGCTTCAGCACCCGGCTCTCCAGCTGAAGGACCTGTAGGCAACCAGAGGGGCAGGTGCACCTGTCCGTGAGGCCTAGAGCAGGTCACTGTTCTGGACAAACACAGGGGCCTGTCCCATATCCCCACTTTGTCCGCCCACCATGCACCCTGGATAGGCCCCCGTGGTGGCTCACTTCCCTCTGCAGCTGAAAGACTTCAGCCTCATGCTGCTCCTGTAGGCGGTGAGTTGTGATCTGAAGGTCAACTAGCTCCTTGGAGATCTGTATATGGCCAGGGTGAGAGGTGCTGCCTGTGGGTGACCCTCCCTCTACTGGCACCGAGGGCCCAGGCCCACCTGCAGCTGCTGCTCCTCACTGAGCTCCGGCTCTGTATCCAAGTTGGTGGCCCAGGCTGGGGCACCCCCAGGGACTCGCAGCAGCCAGTCTTTGGTTTGTGGTGAAACCTGGGGAGGCCAGGAGGGTTCCAGGGCTGGCAGTGGCTCCCGTTCACTGAGTCACCTGCGCTGCTGCGCTCAGATAGTCCTTTCCCTGGCCAGGACCAGTCTGGGAACCTGCACCCCTCCTGACCTTCAGGGCAGGAAGGACCCCAGTCCCAAAAGGGCAGCAGGGGACTTACGTTCTCTGTGGTCTTAGGAAGTGCCCCTGGCCTGGGGGCTGGAGCCACCAGACCCTCCATAGGCAACGGGAACTCCGGCCTGGGGCAAGCCTCGGGCGACCTGGTCGGTCCCTCTGTCTACCTTATCTGTTGGCTGTTGCTCCACAGCCGTGCTGGTTACCAAGGCCTTTGTTGGTGCTAGGGACACTCAGGCCCCGCCCTCAGGGCGCCCTCAGAGCAGGGCGCCCCCTCTGTCCCCATTTGGGACGTTCATCTGAGTTCCGATGGAACTGGGGTGCACCAGATATTCCAGGTTGGAGCTGCAGCTGTGGCTGTTGACCTTGCGATGAAGCCGCATCCTACCAGGGGCGTTAGGACACTAGACGCCTTCTGTGTTACCTGCGGGGGCTAGCCAAGCCGTGGGGCAGCGAAGTGCGTAAGCCGGTCCGCCTCCGCACCTGTGTGAGAGACGGGTCTCCACAGCGAGCGGAGCCACTGGAAAGCCGGCCTCATTTTGGTCACCAAGAGGGCTTCCTTGAGGAATGCCCAGAGCCGGGCAGGGGTAGCGCGCGTGCCCCGTCCCACCGAGAACGCGCTCGCTTAATCGCCGCGCACGCCCCTTCCGTGGCCGTCTCGTCGGGCTTTCCCCGGGGCTCGGGCTCCAGCCGGGGGGAGGAATGAGCAGCGAGCACCTCGCTCTGCCCAGGACCGCGTGATCAGCGGCTCGAAGCCCGCCTCTGCCGGTCAGTCCGTGGCATGCCCACCAGCTCGTCGGCGCGTGTGCGACTGAGAGGGCAGGGCCGTCCCGGGTGGTGGGTGCCGCGGAAAAGGCTTGGCCTGCGGGTTTGGGAACAGGGCCTCCAAGACAGCAGCGGGCGACCTGGGGGGGCAGCGGGCGGGGACTGCGGGTGGGCGAGGCCTTGCAGGGGAGCGAGGCCCTGGGGCGGGCGGGGCTGGGGGCGGCGGCGCCGGTGCGTGTGCGGCGGGCGGGGCTTGCAAGGAAAACCGCGGAGCTGGCGGCGCGTGGGTTTCGCTGGGCAAGGCCGGGAGGCGCGGCTCAGACCGGGGCCGTGCAGGCCAAGGTCAGCCCCGCGCTTGAGAACAGCGAGGCGCACCTGGTCGTCAAGGAGCACGGGGGCGGGCCGAGGAGGAGGGCCGGTTCCCTGCGCCACCGCCAGCCCTGCCCGGGCTCCTGGCACCCCGCGGAAACATACCGACCCCGGGCCCATTTCCCGTTAAGGGTCCGTGATTCTCTGGTTGCTTCCCTGAAACCGGAGCCCCTTTCGATGTCTCCACATGGTCTGGACGCCCAGTAGCTGCCTGCCAGATGCCTCCCTCCCCCCACGCCACCCGCTGTCGGGGCAGGCCGCGGCTGGTGCCTAGAGGGCAGAGCCCTCAGATGTACCGGGTGCCCTGCCCCACCACATAGGAAGTGGGAGCTGGCACGCTGGGGGCCAGACCCTGAGTGCCCGGGCGCTCCCTCCGGAAGACCCCACTTCCTTGCTCAGTCGGTCCAGGGCCCGTGCTTACCGGGTGGCAGCAGGGGCTGGCCGTCGGCCTGGGCACTTCCTACCTGAACAGCGGTTGGGTGTTCACAGAGTGCCCTCCTCTCCCAGGTGTCCTGTGGCCATCAGCACACACCCAGCAACCTGGAGTTTGCCCAGAGAGTGGAACCGGGCAATAGCAACAGCCAAGCTGCCCTGGGCCGGGTAGGCCCTTCCTGCGTACCTGCCCCCACTTGTGGACAGGAGGACAGGCCTGGCTTTCCTGGGGGTAGGCGGGAGCCCCGGACCACCCTTCGGAGGGTGCTGGCTGTCTGGAGCATTCTGCATGGCCTCCCCCAAGGCCTGATTTCAGCAGCGTGGGCTGTCAGCTTACAGCCACTTGTAACAACGGCCTGTAGTCTTTACGGAAGAGGGACGGGCACATCACGCCCACTGTACCGTCAGCCTCGCTGAGGGTGGGGTGCAAATGGCTGCATCCGGTCTCCTAGTGGGGGGAACTAGCCAAGGACCCTGCTGTGCGGCCGTGGAGTACACCTGAGTGTCTGTGACAGTGCTTAGGGTGGTTAGGGTGGGGTCTGCCTAACAGGCTTCCTGTTCCTGGCACCAAGAGAAGCCCTGAGAAGTGCTCTCCCATCCTGTTGCGCTGCCCAGCTTACCGCCATGGGCCCCGGGCCGGCCTGGTGCCCCCATGCGTCCCCCCTGCAGAGAGGTGCTGCGCTTCCCAAGTGCACATCCCTGCTGAGGTCCCGGAGGAGCTCCTCAGGGGGCAGGCAGACTTCCAGCACAGTCTGAGCCACTGCCACTGCCACGGGCCCTCCTGTTGCTGCCGTGGCTCCTGGGCATGCCCCAGCGGAAGTCACTCCCACAGGGAACTGTCTGGGCTGAATGGACCCACGCACTAGGGCAGCGAGAACTTTCCTGAAGGCCCCGCCCAGCTAGCTGCCCGGGTCTTGGAGGACCAGCACATGGTGCCACACGTGTGCCGCTCATGGGACAGGCGGACTCCCTGTGGGATGCAGTGTGTGGGAAGCAGCCGTGACCCCAGGGCTCTGGGCCCTGCATACAGCTCTGAGAGGCCTGTCTGGTGCTGCGGGTGCTCTGAGAGGACAGTGTTTCCTGCGGTGTGGACATGTCCCTTTATTAGAGAAAAAACAGGGTGGGGACCCGGCTGGGAGGCCCAAGGCCCAGCCCACAGGCACAGGCCTGTCTGAGGCCTACAACTGCACAGCCCATTTCCAGGGTGCCAGGTACAACACATGCCAGGCAAGTCCAGCCCGGACACCTGCCCTGTGGACGGTAGATTCAGGGGCAGCGCAGCACACCAGGGAGGAACCATACCAGATGTGGTTATGGTTCCCACAACTCCACCAGGCTGGGATTATGGGCCTCAGCCTCGGTCAGTGGAGGTTCTGGGCCCCAGAGGACCTTGAGCCTCCTGAGTCCCTCTACCATAGCCGGCGATAGTGAGGGCTCCGCGTGGCACAGGCCACCACGGGCCAAGTACTGCATGTGGCCACCGTCCCACCTCAGTGTCCACAGCTGCCCTGAGTCTGGGGACAGCTCCACGGGCAGGCTCTTCCTGCCCTTCCTGTGAGGCCTGGTCCACCCCAGGGCTCCAGGAAACCCAGGCCGCCTACCACCGGATGCTGAAGCCCGAGCTGCCTTTCTCCACAGCATGGTACTGTGTATGCAGCAGGCGCCTGGCCTGCTCTGAGGCCTCGCCCTGCAGCCACTGCTGGTACAGCTCCTGGACCCCGGGCGCGTCCTCGGGGGCTTCTGTCCTGACCATGCCGTAGAGTCTTTCCACCTCCTGGAGGAGCTCACGGCCAGCCACTGTGGGGAGCTTGAGCTGGCCTCCGCCATTCAAGCAGCCTGCAGCAGAAAGAAGGTGTTGGCATCCAGAAAGGAGGGCGAGAGGCAGAGGTCCCTGCAGCCCAGGAGGAGCTACCTGAGGGGCAAGCCATGACCTCCACGAAGTGGTAGGGGCAGCGGCCCCGCTTCAGTTTCTGTACCAGGTTCTGGATGTTGCGGAAGCCATAGGCCAGGGCGAAGCGCAGCAGCACCTGGCCATCCCTCTCCAGGGTCACCTCCTGGAAGTCCTTGTTCCTGGGGGCAAGACCAGGCTGTCGGCGCCACATACCCCCAGAGGTGACCACGCGGCGCCCCTTTCTCCCTCTCCTGCCAGCAAGGAACCACCCCAGCCTGCTTCCTGACCCCGAGACGGGAGGCAGCTTTCCTGAAAACCCAGGCTGGCCTTCCAGTCACAAGTGCCAGATGCCTGCTACCTGGGCCCACACAGGCCTCTGACTCAAGGTCTCTGCTATGGAAGAAACAGGCCTGAGTGCCTACCACAGAGCCAGCAAAGACGACCCTGCCAGTGCCCAGTGCCCACAAAACGGCTGTACCTAAGGGCTCCAGCGCGTCCCACTGACCTCAGGGGTCTGTAGGTAACCTCAGCCACACGGATCCCGAAGAGCTCTTGGGCTGCATGCCGGAACACGTGCTCCAGGTAGCCCCCTGATCCCCCGCCCCGGTGGCTGGTGGGCTCCTCGGTGGGCCTGCTGCTGGACCTGGGGAAGGGAACGCTGTGAAGACATGGCCTCAGCATGGCTCGTGGGCTCCTAGGGCATCCTGGGAAGCTGCGACTGAAGGGGAAGGGGGCCCTGCCCCACCCCCCAGCGACATCCAAAGCCAGAATGAGGTTTCCTGGCTCCCTCAACTCACAGGCTGTCCAGCGGGGCCGGCTCCAGCTCCGAGAGTAACAGGCCCTCCGCCTCCAGCAGCTGGCAGATTTCCCCTGCGTCAGACATGGCATGGGCTCAGCCTGGCCCTGAACCTCCCCTGTCCGCACCCACCTGCCTGCCACAGCCTAGCCAAGGCACGGGAAGGTGAGCCAGAGCTACTCTGCTGGCTCCGTGCTGTCTGTTTCCTGTGCGGTCTATCTTCCTGTCTCGTTAGTATCTGGGAAGCTGTTCAGTGACGGAGATTCTGCCATCTGCCTGAGATGGCTGTGGACCCAGCAAGGAAGCGCTACTAGGGCCGTGGTGGCCAAGGTCCCTGCAGGACGAATGCTCCCTCCCACACGCCAGTGAGACACAGAGGTACTAGGGCTACCCCAGACTCCGCCCCCACCCTAAGGAGAGACAGGAGCTACCAAGAGTAATCCCTACCTGTCCCCCACCTCTCCTCCAGAGGGGAGAACAGGAGAGGCTGAGGACACGCACAGCCCCGTGGGCGGGTGCTGAGTGGAGTCTCCCCCAGCCTTACCGGTGGTAAGGACACAGTCCACGTCACGAGTCTGGTACTCCTGGTTGAAGAAGTCAGGCCGGGAGGCCTCCAGCTTTTTGTCGTAGCAGGGCATCACTGTGACGTGGTAGATGCTGTCCGGGGTCAGACACTGTGGAAGGACCGCAAGCACGAGCCCCTGATCCCAGTCTGTGTGGCTTACCGTGACAGGCGAGGCAGGATGTAACCGTGCTGGCCAGAGCTGGTCTAGAGCCCTACAGCTGGCTCTCAAGAAGGAAAGGGCTGGTCAAGATGGAGACGACGAGACAGGGAGTTGGGCTGGCTGCACTGGCACGGAGGCAGGGTGCTGGGACTGCGGCCAGAGCCAGCCTCTCCGTCCTGCCCTTCCACGGGGTCTAACTGGGCAACCTGTGTGGGTGCCCCTGAGCAGGCTGGCCATAGCCACCTGACCCACCGGCCTGGCCACTTGCCAGTCTGATGCCTGGGGACGACCCAATGTTGTTACCTGCTGCTGGGCAAAGAAGTCCTTGACCAGGGCACCCATGACCTGCTGTGGGGAGCGGGCGGTGCTGATGTGGGGCAGGATGAAGCTGCCGTGGGTCTTCTCGGCATAGCAGATCCAGCCTGGCCAACGGGACACGCACCTTAGTGGGGACCTGGCGCTGGCCCGGGGTAGTCACGGCAGCCAGCGCCATGTGGCAGTGACATGACATTCTGGGGGTGGACCAGCTAACTCATGCAGGAGGCCAAGGGGCATGAGAGTTCATTCCCATGCTGTCACCACCGGCACGTGGCACCTCAGCATCCAGGCGATCACCAGCTCCCGGTGACGCGCCCGTGTGCCGCCTCCCCTGACCTCCTCCCCGATTTCCCACGCCAGGCTGGGTGTTGAGGTTTATCTCCCCTCGAACTCGGATCTCACGCTGTGCACACACCTGGGCAGGCAGAGGTCAGCATAGGCAACGGCCCCCTGGAGCTGGCCTGTTCCCGGAACCGCCGCACAAACTCTCGCTGGCTCTCGAGGAGGCTGAAGTTCCTGGAGAAGGCGGTGTCAAAGACGAAGTGTGCCCCTGCAGGGGAGGGAGGGCAAGCTGTGTGACCCCAGGCACGTAGAGAACGGGGCCCGGCCCCCGGCTGCAGCCCAGGACACGCTGTGCGGACACCGGATGGCGCGGCATCACCCCGCTGCAGGGGCAGGCCGCAGTCCTGGACGTGTCTCCTGTCCTCTGCCTCCCCTCGCTGTTCCACGTGGGGCCTCCATGGGTCGCCCCACACTGCCACCTCCTGGTGACACTGCACAAATGGCCAGCTAGTCACACGACTGGCCCTGTTCCCCACTCAACCCTTCAGCACAGGGAGGTTCTGGGGGCTCTGGTCTGCATGCGCTACACCCAGCAGTGCAAACGCTTTCCAGGAAACCTGTGTGGTCCTGTCACGTGGCTGCCCTCCCGCTCACTGTGTCTGGACCACCCTCCCTCTGGTTCAGGGAAATGCAAGTTAGATCTCAGACGGATCCCCTGCAAAGACCCTGCCCGTGACTGGAACACCCAGAGCCAGACTTACGACTGTGCTCAGGAAGGGGTAACGTGTGACTCAGAGGTGAGGTGGGAGCAGCGCCAACGCTCAGAACTGCTGCTCACCCACGGCTCCGCACCTACCTAGTTTTTTAAAGAACGATGTCAGTTTCCTGGCAGTGTCAGCAGGGCTCAGTTGGAATCGTGCTGCCAGTGATGCTGTGGACTGGGGTGAGACCGAAAGGACAACCAGCCGCCGCTGGCCGGGTGCTGCTGCCTGCATGATGGGGCAGACAGCGTTCATGCTGTGGGCTTTGCACAGAAACCCAGCCCACCTGCCTGGCACAGCCTGATGGCACTGGCCTGGACATAATGTCACCCTGTCCAGGCTGTCGGGGTGGCACTCTCCAAACCTGAGATCTAAGGCCTGGCACTTTCAGAGCTGGACGGTACCCACAAATAACCAAGGAGGGCCGTGATGTCACTCAGACACAGGGTCACCAGAAGACAGGATGAACAGCACTGGAGGACTCTCCCCAGCCCTGCTGTGGACCGTGGGCCACTGGGATGGAGCCCTACCATGTACCTTATTGGTCTCTAGAACCCTCCGAAATTCCTCGTGGCTCTGCTGGGTGACAAGCACAGTCTCAGCCGAGGTGATGCAGCCGCTGCACGCCAGGCAGTCATTCAGTGAGATCTTGGCCTTCTCTAGCCTCCGGGTCCCACCATCCTGCAAGGAAGCAGGGACTGGGAGTGGTGGTCCCTCTGTGGGCCAGACTCTGCCATATGCGGTCTCCTCCACACGTGGCACCCAACAGTCAGCAAGGGGGTGCAGAGCTTATGTGCTGCTCATTTCCTGGAAAACTGGATGTCCACTGCATAAGGCTCACACACCTCCTCATAACCAGAGGAACAGAGGACCGCCCACCAGGGGTTCTGACAGGGAGGCTGGTCCCTAGACTGCATCGTCACAGTACCGTGGGCAGGCTGTAACAAGAAGGGCTGCCACAGGTCACCAATGTAGGACCCTGCAATCACCACGGTGTTCATGTTGGGGCCTCCAGGACCCTCAGTGGCTCTTCTCATGCACAGTGCTCTCAGCTTGAAACCCCACGGCCTCCTCTACAAAGATTTGAGCCAGGGCAAGCCAGAATGCTTGAGTAAGGAGCTAGGTGGAGTCCCTCCAGCAGGTCCCTGACCTCTGCGACACAGCTGGAGCTGAGATCACCCAACAGGCTAAAGAGGGGTGGGGCCGGAGGAGCGGCCCAGAGGTTAAAGCGCTTGTCTAGCAAGTGCCAAGTACCTGAGTTTGGCTCCCCAGTACAACATAAGCCAGGTGTGGTGGTGCACACCTGTAATCGCAGCACTCAGAGGCTGAGACAGGAGGAATGCCGTGAGTCCAAGGCCAGCTTGGGCTCCATAGTGAGTTCGGGGCCAGCCTGGGCTACAGAGTGAGACGGCTTCATCAAAAAAAAAAAAAAAAAGAAAGAAAAAAAGAAAAAGATAAGAAGAAAGAAAAAGAAAGAAAGAAGGCTCGGTGCCTTCAGGAGGCTTCCTGGGCCAGGCTCAGTGGGGCTGGGCATCGGCCCTCAGCACAAGTGTTCTCAAGAGCTTAAATGGGGATTTATTTTTTTTCCCGTGTATGTGGTACTGGGGATCAAGCCCAGGGCTATCAGAATGAGCTACACCCCAGCTCATTTTTAAAGATTTTTGAGATGGGCTGGAGGAATGGCACAGCGGTTGAAGTGCTCACTTTGCAAGCACAATGCCTCGAGTTCAGTTCCCCAGCACCACATGAAGCCAGGTGTAATGGTGCATGCCTGAGCACTCGGGAGGCTGAGGCAGACAAAATGTACAAAAATTCTGAGACGGGATCTCGCTAAGTGACTAAATTGTCCAGTCTGGGCTTTAACTTATGATGCTCTGCGAGCCTCTCCCAGAGTGCTCAGATTACAGGCCACCCGCACCATCAGGCCTGGCTCGAAGGGTCAGTTTTAACTGTTAACAGCAGGATCTGACTGTTGCTTAATGAGAGAGGAAATAGGTACATTCCAAGGAGGCCTGGAACCTGGAAGACTTACACAGCCAGATCTGAGGGTAGGCAGGGCCCACGGCTCTGCAGAAGAGCCCACTGGCACACGAGCTGAGCTCACTGCCCAGCCAGGGCCTCTGCTCACCCGCCCTGCCATGTTCAGTGAATGATCAGCGGGAAAGGACTAGCGAGGCTCGTGACCATGAGAGGCGAAGGGTGCTTCAGCTCCTTCCTGCTGGACTGTGGCCAGACCTCTCGTACCTCACGTGGTCACTCACCTGGTCAACCTGCAGGTAGCTCCCATCGTCCTCGATGTGGATCCTGGCTACATCGCTGCCTGGCTTCTTAGCCACCTTCACCGGCTTGATGCACTCCTACTGGGAAACAGACCCACCGGCCGCTGCAAGGGGGTGGAGGCTCCCTGGCAAGATTGATCTAGGCCATTCCTTCTCTCGCCCAGCTACTGAAGCCACCCGAGCTGGTCCTGAGCTCACTATTTAGCCCAGGCTGGCCTCTACCTGGCAGTTCTCCAGTCTCGGCCTCTCAAGTGCTGGGATTACAGGAGTGTGCCTTCACACCCAGCAGCAGCCGGTTTTAAGAGCTCCTGGAAGCTACCTTCCACAGAGATGCTGCCAACCCTGACCTTCGTCCTAAATGCAGATGGCAGCGTGCCACCACCCAAACGCCAGCGTCCAGGCCTACAAGAGGAAGCCAAGGACTGGGCAGGAACACTCTCTGGAAAGGGGCCTCCCGCCCTCCCTGTCTCCTTGGGTTCTCTGTCATTCGACAAAAACCATAGTGGCCCCTGCCTCCCCCAAGGTGACCAGCTCCACAGAGCCCCCAGCTTGTCCTGCCCATGTTGCAGGGTGCCCCTCCCCCCCGGATCTCCCCGGCTGTGGCCACAGAGCCCCTGACGCCCAAGGATCGCCTCCGGGCAAGGACGGTCTCCTGCAGCAGCAGACTCTGTCCTCCCTGGGTGCTCCAGGTCAACCACACTTAGCGGCCCGTGCCCGAGCCTCCCCGCAAACAGCATCCGTGGCCTGGTGGCACACTCCCTTAGGCGACCAGCCCTCTCCTATCCCACATCGTCGGCAGGGCGACACTAAGGGGCAGTGGCAGAGAGGATAGCCGGCCGCACCTGTGTCCATCGGGCTGTGTGACTGGTGCGACTCTGACCCCTGAGCCCTCCCCGGCAGGGTAGACAACTTTTGTTGGCCTGCTAGAACAAGGCGGCCGGAGCCGGAGGTCCCCAGGCTCCTTAGGTTCGGATCTCCTCCTCAGGGGAAGAAGCCGGCTGGGAGGCCTCCCGCGTGCGCAGCCCCACCCGGGACGCCCCGACAGGCCCACCTGAGAGGGCCCGATGAAGTCATCTAGATCCGTCAGCTGCAGCGCCCCACTGAAGGGCGACGCCATGACGGCCGCACGGCCGCCGGGTACTCCGCGTAGATATCGCGAAAGGACGCGATGGTTCCGCCACGCTGCCGTAAAGCGCGCGGCTCGGCGCGTGCGCCGGAAGGTCGGGAGGGCGCGCGCCCTCTGCTGGCGGCTCCGGCGCAGCGGCTGCCGCGGGGGTTCGGCACCCGACGGGGCTAGTTTTCCCGGCTGGCCGGCGCTAGGGAGCGCGGCGCAGCCCAGCTTCAGTTTCGGGCGTCTTCGGGGAGCGGAGGCGGCCGACTCCCCGTCCGTTCCTCGCCTCCCGGGCCGCGCGGAGCGCAGCAGGCCCCGCGTTCCTGTTGCAGTAGGTGCAGGCCGCGAAGCGAAACGGGGTGTGCGTGTGTGCGTGGCTCCGTGGTGCCAGCGCTCGTCTAGGGTGCCCAAGGCCTCGGGTTCGATTCCTCAGCGCCCTTACCAAAAACTTAGCCGCACCTGGCATCCCAGCGCTATGGAGGCTGGCGCAGGAGCTTGGCTGTGAGTCCAAGGCCAGCCCGCACGGCGGCGTAGTGAGTTCAGGACCAGCCTGAGCTACAGTGGGAGACTCTGGTGCCCCCTCTCCCGCCCCTCCCCACCCTTAGGTGGGGTGCCCCGGGGACCCCCTCTGGGCAGGGCTCCTCCCAGTCATCTTGGAGACCAGCCCCCAAACTTCTTCATTCTCTGTAGTGCTGGGATTGCAGGTGTACACCAGCACTCCTGGCTTATATGGTACTAGGGTTTCAAACCCAGGGTCTAACCCTCTAGCCCCCCGACCACACAGGTTAAGTGGGTGAATTGTGGCCAGGCACAGTGGTGTGTGCCTGTAACCTCAGCATTGTGGGAAGCTAAGGCAGGAGGGTTGCAGGTTTGAGCCCCGCCTGTGCAAGTTAGTGATTTAGTGAGACCCTGTCTCAAATCAACACTAAAAATGAGCCAGTGTGAAGGCCCTGGGCTGCTTCTTCAGTGTCTCCCCCTGCCTCCCGCCCCGGGTTCTCCTGCTGTTCTGGGCAGGGGCTCCCGGCCCCGCGGGGGTCTCCCACTAATCACTTCCCAGCAGGCCCTTGCTCTGGGCTCTGGCAGTCCTCTGGGTATCTGTGTTCCTATTTTGCAAATTGTTTCATCATCTTCATTAGTGAGTATTTACCATGTGCGAGGGCCCAGCCACACCCTGAGAATGCCAGGGAGGGAACGGGAGGACATGGAGGCCAGCTGGGGACACTGGGTGAGGCTGCTGTGACCACAACCCGGCCCTGGGGCTAGCGCCAGTGGCCTGGCCATGGCTCCCCCCTTTGCCCGCAGCCACCTGCCTGCATTTGGGTGGAAGGAAGGCTGCGTCTCGGTGTCTGTGAGGGGACTGCACAGGCTGGCTACACTGCCAAGGCCCCTCCGTGGGTGGGCGTCGGAGCCCTCCCACTCAAGGGACATGCCCTGTGCTGGTGTCCCCGAGGGTGCTGTAGCAGCAAAGCCTGGAGACGTGAATCCTGAGTTCAGATGTGGGCCGGCTTCAGGGAGTGCCCGTCCTGGCTCCAGGTGACCCCGAGCTGTGGCCACAGCCCTCCAGGCCCCGCCTGTCTTTCCAGAGCCACCTCGTCTCTCCATGGTGCCCTCCTGTGTGTGCCATCTCTCTGTCTATCTCTCTCTGTCTCTCTCACGGCATTAGGGATTGAGCCCAGGCCTACATCTCCAGCCCATTTTTTTTTTTTTGCAGTTCTGATTTTGAGGCAGGGTCTCCCTGCACCTCTGAGTTACTCAGGGCGGTCCTGCTTCAGCCTCGCACCGTGCTTGCCTCGCGCCGTGCTTGCCTCGCGCCGTGCTTGCCTCGCGCCGTGCTTGCATGACAGGCCTGCACTTTGGGCTGGTCTTGTTCTCCTTCTCTTACCAGAATGTCTGCCCCGGACTCGGGAGCCGTCATGGTGCGAGGCAGTCTCAGCTTGAGCTCCTTGAAGTCCTTGAGGTGCTCCCTGTGAGCAGCACACCTTGGTAGACGTGCTCACATCCCCAGGCTCGGTGGACACGCCTGGGGAAGGCCGCCATTTCGAGGGCCACAGCCCTCGACTCTGGCCCTGTGGGATCAGGTTGGGCTCCACAAATGGGACACAGATGCGCTTAGCCACCTTGGCGGTGTGTGGTGGGCGGGTGACGCGGGGACCGGTGGCCGGCACTGGCCAGGAAATGGGGAGGTCCGTGGGGAGCCACAGCAGGCGGGCCTGAGAGCAAGAGCTGCCGGGCCGCCTGGGGCAGCAGCCTCCTCAGCGTGTGAGACCCCGAGGAGAGGGCTGTGGGGCAGGACATGCTGTGGACAGAAGCGGCCTGCTGCTGTCTCGCCCTAGATGAGTTTCATTCTCCTCGGATATCTGGTTTCAGTGCTGGTCTCTGTGGTGTTACAGTGCTGTGTGTTGATGTTCCGTCCAGAAATTGGAAAGAAGACTTGGGCCAGGTGTGGCGGTGCAGGCCTGTAACCTCAGCTCCTTGGGACGTTGGGCAAGAGGACCGCAAGCTTGAGCCCAGCCTGGGCCACTTAGTGAAGCCCCGACACAGAATTTTTAAAAAATATGTTAGAAATACAGTGGATGTCGCTTGGTGGTAGAACACTGCTGGGCTTGACTCCCAGTACTGCAGAAACAAACCAAAAACATAAATAGATAAATAAAAGCAGTAGGTTTGATCCCCAGAGCCCCAGTGGCTGCTCGTCGCCCACAAGATGCTATCTATGCACAGGTTGTCCAGGGCCCATGAGGGTTTCCTGCCCCAGCTCCTCAAAATGCTGAATTTGGGGCCAGGAGCTGCCTGGTGGCCAAGGGTGGGGAGTCAACACCTGGAACCCCTCCCCTGTGGCCACCTGGATAGGCTGCAGAACCATTTTCCAGGGCCTGGGTCCGACTTTGGTGTGAGGGTGGGGTAGAACTCGACTGGGCTACTCCCACATGCCTTGTAATCTGGGACTATTTTATTTATGTATTCATTGTGTGGAACTGGGGATTGAGTCCAGGGCCTTCACACTGAGGTACATCCCAAGCCCATTTTTCATTTTTTATTTTGAGACAGGGTCTCACTCAACTTACTAAGTTGCCCATGCTAGACTCAAACTTGGGATCCTCCTGCCTCAGCCTCCCAGAGTGCTGGTATGATAGGCCTGTGCCACCAGGCCTGGCCAAAGGTGGGGCCTTTTTCTTGGTTGTTACTGTGGGCAGCTGTGGTTCAGATGGGGCGGGCCCTCTGCCAGGAGGCAGGGCCTCACGGACGTGGGAGGGCGTACACTGGGGGGCATAGTTGCACCTGGGCCTGGGCTGCCCCCTCTGTTCCAACATGACATGTGGCCTCCGCCATGATATGAACGCAACAGGACCAGAACCTCCGGCCCCATGAGTCGCACAGAGCACCCGTGTTCTCTCCAAGCCCATGGTGTTTGGGACGCCGTCACAGTGGCAGGAAGCTGACCAGCCACAGAGCCATGGGGTCCTCTTTTGTCTCAGGTTAGGAGTTCTGGGTCAGTCAGCCTGTCCCCTGCTGTCCCTGCCACATAACTCCAGGGCTTAGCCCCAGTGGCCCCAGGACTCGGGTTGGTCGTGGAGGATTGGGAACTCTGTTGAGTGCATTTAGAGCTTGTTCTTAAAGTCCCAGAGAAAAAGAAACCTATCGTAGGACCCCGGGGGTGGGCTCCATCCTGCATCTGGCCCTGGGAAGTCAGCCCAACCCCATCGAAGTTGACGTTGGAGCATGGACCTCGGGCACTGTATCGCATTGGCAGCGGGATCTCTGAGGGCCACTTCCCTTGGGGCCAGCACATGTTGTCAACAGGTGGAGCTGGGCAAGGCGATTAGCTAATGAGGAGGCCTCAGGCGGCTCCTGGGGGACAGCGGGGCAAGCAGCTCCCTGGGGCAGGGGCCCGGTGTCGCCTCAGGTCCCAGCAGGCTGGTGGGAGACAGGTGGGCAGCTGAACCCCATGTGGACAGTGCCCATGGACACAGGATAGGGCCTAGGGTCTAGGTCTGGAAAGATGTGCGGGAGAGAAAGGGACCCTCAGGAGCCCATCCCAGGCCACTTTTGGGGGTGTCTCTAGAGAGACCAGAGCAGAAGCCAAGGTCTGAACCAGGAACCCCGCTCCTGCCTGCTGAGCATGCGGGGCTGGCCGAGGGTGCTTGCTGCCCCCAGCCTCCCTAGCATCTGTGGCTACAACTTGGTATAGGCCTTAATCCTGGCATTCTGGGAAGCTGAGGCAGGAGTATCCAAATTTGAGCCCAGCCTGGGCAACAGCAAGACCCTCTCCCCCCCAAAAAAAGAAAGGTCTGGGGGTGTGGATATAGGTTAATGCAAGGGCCCTGGGTTCAGTGCCCAGTGCAGGGCGGGGCTGAGGGTGAGGGAAGTGCCCACACCAGTTGTCATGAGGACAGAGCAGCAGTGACCATTTGTCCTTGCCACAGCTGGAGGTTCCCTGAGGGACAGAACTGCCCATGTGCAGAATCAGAGAGAAAAGGCGGTGTGTTTTAGGTGTCAAGTAGGTGACCTCTCGCTTGTCTGGCTTCCTCAGTGTGAAGAGGGCAGCCGTAGCCTGGAGTGAGGCTGGCAGCCTGGGGAGCAGGCCTGGCATCGGTCCCCAGGAGCCAGGCCGCCTGGGCCACCTTTCTGCCCGTCCCCACAGCCCACCCCTGCTGTAAGCAGCGTCCCTGGCTTCTGGGCTTCAGTGTGTGCGAATGTCCCTGTGTGAATTTCTGTGTCTTCAAAGATGAACACAGCCTGTTAACCCGCCCGCCTTTCAGGCCCTGAGCGCCAGACGGGGCCTCCGCTGCCTCCCTGCTCCTGGACTCAATCCTCAGTTACTGGTGTTTTCTAGTCCCACGGCTTCTTCTGCACACCCACCATCAGCACGTGTGGTCCCCACGCTGCTGTGACCACAGGGTCCTGCCCAGGCCACGTCGTCCCATCTGCCTGGCATTGTCCTTCTCCCATGTGGCCCCTACCCCCCACCCCCCACAGAGGTATTGCCTAAATCTGTAGTTGTGGGACGGGTGTAGCTCAGTGGTGAGAGTGCTTGCCTGGCAAGTGCAAGGCCCTGAGTTTGGTTACCCAACACCAAATAAACTGGGCTTGGTGGAGCACGCCTGTAATCCCAGCACTCAGGAGGCTGGGGCAGGAGGATTGCTGTGAGTTCAAGACTAGCCTGGACTACAGAGTGAGACCCTGTCTCAAAAAAAAAAAAAAAAGAAAGAAAGAAAGAAAATATAAAATACATATAGCATAAAATTTACCTCTTCAGTTTTTAAAATTTCTTTTACAGTGCTGAGGATTGAACCCAGGACATTACATATCTTTCTCTTTCTATCTTTCTATCTATCTATCTTTCTTTTTTTTTTTTTTTGAGACAGGGTCTCTCTGTCTAGCCCAGGCTGGTCCTGAACTCACTATGGAGCCCAGGCTGGCCTTGGGCTCACGGCAGTCCTCCTGCCTCAGCCTTCCAAATGCTGTATCATTCCTCCAGCTCCTTCCAAGTCCTTTGCATTGAGCTATATCCCTAGCCCATTTTTGTTTTTTTATTTTGAGTTGGGGTTTTGCTAAGTCAGTGGGATTTAATTTGTGGTCATCCTGCCCTAGCCTCTCAGTGATGGAAGAATTGTAGGCATGTGTTACCGTACCTGGCTTTATTTATTTATTTTGGTTCTAAGGATCAAACCCAAGGCCTTCACACTGAACTCCATCTCCAACACCCCCTCCCCCCCTTTTTGAGATGGTCTCACTCTATAACCCAGTCTGGTCCTGGTCCTGAACTCACTTTGGAGCTCAGGCTGACCTTGGACTCATGGCAATCCTCCTGCCTCAGCCTCTCGAGTGCTGGGATTATGGGCCTGTGCCACCACGCCCACCTTATCCATTTTTTAGTTTTGATTTTGAGTCAGGATCTCACTGAGTCACTGAGTTTCTCAGGGTGGGCTCGAATTTGGTGATCTTCCTGCCTCAGCCTCCCACAGTGCTGGGATTACAGGCCAGTGCCACCAGGCCCAGCTTAGCTTCTGTCACTGGGTGACCGTCACCGCTGTCTGTCATGGGAATATTCACTGTCCCCAACAGAAGCACCGTCCCCATCCCGTGGCCACTGTGGCTCCTGTCGCCAGTAGCTCCTGCGTGTTCTCGGCCTCTGGGCACACTCGGTGCTCACGCAAGGCCCGGCTCAGTACCAGGTGGCAGCAGCGCCATCTTAGGAGGCAGAGCCCAAAGCGATGTCAAGTCTCAGCGTCTCTCATCCTCACCAGCCTGCTTCTGCTGTGTGCGTGTGTGCATGCGTGTGCCCACGTATGCGTGCGTATGCGGGTGTGCCGGGGGAGGGGCTGTGGTGCACTGGGGACAGACCCGAGACCTGGGGCGTGCTGAGCCGCTGCTCTCCCACCAGGCAATACCTCCGCCCCTTACGCTGTTGATTTTTAAATGAACGTTACTGTGGTCTCATTTGTGAATAGTAAATGCATCTGTTTCAAGTATACAGGGGGCTGGAGGAATGGCTCAGCGGTTGAAGCACTTGCCTAGCAAGCTCTAAGTCAAGCGCTAAGTCCCGAGTTTGATTCCCCAGCGCCACATATGCAGGCCTGTAATCCCGGCACTCGGGAGGCTGAGGCAGGAGGATGGGAGGTTCAACTGGGCAACTTAACAAGTTAGCGAGACCCTGTCTCAAAATCAGAAATGTAAATGGACTGGGGTGTAGCTCAGTGTGGAGGCCTTCGGGCCCCTCCCGGATGCTGGTGGGTGAGCACCTCCTCCTTGGCCCCTGCTGAACAGACAGGCATTCTTGCTGGGAACGGGGAGAAACCAGCCCTCCCTGCAGGCTGCAGGGAGCCGTGGCTGAGACACGTGTGTGCTCAAGATGGAGAACTGCACTTGGGGAGGCTGGGAAGGAGACTGCTGACAGGCTAACCCGCAGCGGAACGCATCGGGGGCGGCAGATGCTCCCGGGACTGGGGCAGCCGAGGACTTGCCCTCTGGCTGCAGGGTAACAGTGGCTCAGGAAGGAGGAGCCACTTTGGCCTGTGTCATTGGCCCCTGAGGGCCTCCTCAGGAGCACGCCCTGTGATGACCTGGCCTCAATGGCACAGAGGACGGGCGTGGGCAGGCAGCCAGTGTAGACTGTGGCACCTCCCTTCTGACCACTGGTTCTCTCTGAACAAGCGCCGTGGCACCCACACTGCCTGGAGTGAGAAGTGGACCTCATTCCCACACGGGTGTTTCCCTTCAGTCCTGGGAGTCCGGCCCACACCACGCTACAGCACCACCAGCCCTGTTTTAAATTATTTTTGGTTTTGAGTCAAGGTCTTGCTAAGTCATTAAATTGCTCAGGCTGGGTTTGAACTCTCGAACCTCCTGCCTCAGCCTCCCAGGGTGCAGGGATGACAGACCTGCGCCAACACCCCGTCTCTCTCTCTTTGACGCTGTTGGGCCCCAGGGCCTTCACACTGACGTAAATCCCCAACCCACTTCTGTTTTTGTTTGAGACAAGGTTAGGGTTAGTCACTAAATTGCCCAGACTGCCAGTACTCCTGCCTCAGCCTTTTGGATAGAGTGCTGACATTGTGAGCCTGGGCCACAGGCTCAGCATTTTCTCTCTTTTTTGAGATAGGGTCTGACTCTGTAGTACAGGTTGATTCTGAGCTCACTGTGTAGGCCAGACTAGCCTCAAACACATAGCAATCCTCCTGCCTCAGCCTCTCAAGTGCTAGGATTACAGGAGTGCGTAGTTTATGTGGTGCTGGGGAATCGAACTCAGTTGCTTGTTAGGCAAGCGCTTTAACCACTGAGCTGTTCCTCCAGCCCCTAGCTTTTTTTTTTTTTTTTTTAAGAGAAGTGGTCTCACCCAGCTTGGCCTCTAAAATGATTAGAATATGGCATGTGTATGCACCAGTCCCTCAAGTTTACGACATGTTGCGAACACATACTAATAGAATGATTTGGGGGGATAAAATGAGGCAGTTTAACTCTGTTTCCCAGCCTGGTCTCAAATGTCCACACTGCAGAGGCCCTGCCTTGGGCCTCAGGAGCTGGGCGGCAGGTGCAGACCTCCACACCACACTTAGTGGGTGTAACTCTCAAGCTCAATGTGTAACACGTCGGCATATTTCAAAATCCATCCCCTGTGCACTGGAGGAGCAACCAGCCCTGGACGGCGCAGGGATCTGGCCACTGGTGACAGGCTGGCCTCAGGAGGCGTCCAGTGGGCTCCAGGGCCTGCTGGCTGACGGGCTGCACCAGCTGTCACCCAGGTGGTCCTGAGAGGCCAGTTGTAACTGGCTTTGACCTTTAGTTGAGCCAACTCTTATCCCTGAATTGTTTCATTCTGCTCATGAATAGACCCATGATGTAGCCATATAACCATTGTCCTCAGTCTCCTCCTCCTCCTCCTCCTCCTCCTCCTCCTCCTCCTTCTCCTTCTGGATGAGAATGGATCCCAGGGGCACTGGGAATCCACTGAGCCTCAGCTTCTTGAGAATGTGGCCGGGTCTGGCCCTGCTGGGATTCCTGGCTACAAGCCAGGCCTAATGGCCCGGGAGTGTAATCTTACCACTTCATGAGGCTGAGGCAGGAGGATTCTGAGTTTGAGCCCAGCCTGGGCAATCTAGCAGCTTAGTGAGACCCTGTCTGAAATAAATAAGAAAAATGCGCTGGGGTTGTAGCTCAGCATCAAGACCCTGAGTTTAGTCTCTAGTGCCACACACTCGCACACGTACAAACATTCTTCTGAGACAGTCTTACTAGTCCTTGGGATCCTCTTGCCTCAGCCTTCCAGATAGCTGAGATTATAGGCATGTAACGCCGGGCCCTCCTCCTGCCTCAGCCTCCTGAGTGCTAAGATTACAGCCATATGCCAGCACGCCTGGCTTATATGGTGCTGGGGAATTGAACCCAGGGCCTTGGACTTGCTAGGCAAGTGCTTTAACCACCGAGCTATTCCTCCAGCCCCTGGAGGGATTCTTTTTGGAATGATTCGTCTCTACTGGCTGTATCTTTTGTTTCCTTCCTCTTGTGGTACTGAGGATCAAACTCGGGGCCTTGGCACTGAGCTACATCCGCAGCCCATTTTCATTTTTTGAGACAGGGCGTCCCTGAATCGCTAAGTGGCCCAGCCTGGGCTCGAACTTGTCTCCTGCCCCAGCCTCCCAGAGTGCTGGGATGACAGACCTGAGCCCCTCCCGGGCTGGCCCCTGTGGGCTTTTATACTGGTTGGCCACCTGGCCGCCCACATTCTCTGTAGCTGCATATAATAGAAACACCAGTTGGGCCCGGGTGGAGCGGGCATTAAGTACACTCAGCAAACAAAAGCTTCTGCGGGGTTTGTAGTGCCTCGGGTTCGTGGCTGGAGGTGGCCCTGCCTGCCTCTCTGCTGCACCTGGCCTGCGGGCGTGAGAGGCAGGAACGGCCTGCACTGGGATGGCAGGGGCTAGGGTGGGAAGTTGCGAGGGCTTTTGGCTTGTGACTTAGACTGTGGTCCAGGGCCAGAAAGGGAACTGAGGTGGAGACAACAGCGTCCCTCCAGGACGCCAGCCAGGGTGGCATGCAGGTCAGCTGCCGTCAGCTGTGCCCCTGAGAGGGACTCTGGTGGGGGTGCCGGCTGGGCCGGGCCTGGCCCTGTTGGGATGCTCAAGTTTGTCTCCACTGTGCCCCTCACCCGCACCACGGCTGCCCCACACCACCCCCGAGCAGGAGCAGTGTCCAGGCCCCCCAGGCCCCCCACTGAGCCACACCTGACACATCCACCTCCGTCCTTGCCCTGTGGACCCGCGGTGGCCTGGCTGGGAGACCACTCCCTTGTGTCCCCTGTGACTTTCCGCTCCATTGGCTTCAGTCCCTAGAAAATGGGGGCATCAGATGCAGAGACCCGGGCCTGGCACTGTTCTTCTTCCTCTGGGCCAGGTCCAGGCACACGGCTTCCCTGGTGCCCAGGCTGGCCCTGCACCCACTGGCTACTCGGCAGGGTCCCCACCCACACATTCCTGCGGAGTGAGCAGCTGCCTTTCCTGCAGCCCTGGCCAAGCCCTGTTTTTCCCCTTGACAGCCTGGGAGGTTCCCAGCATCCCGACACTCTACCCACCGGTTTCCTTAGCCTGGTCCGTCACTCGGGCTCACCAGCGTCCCCATGGCGAGAGGCCAGTAGGACTCCAGGGCCCCAGGTGACCCAGAAACAGGACTCTGGTGGCTTCCCTCCTACGGCACAGGTGGTTCCCACCTTCCCGGCTTCCTGGAATTGGGTCATCCTTCACTGGCTGAGCACACGGTCACCCCCAGCCGGCTTCCCACGTGGTCCTCACTAGAGTCCTGCCTGGGACTCCTGAGTGTTTGCCTGGGAAAACGAGCCTGCGCCGAACCAGGCTGTGTGTGATGTTGGGCCAGAGACCAGGAGGCCCCTGAGCTGCAGGTGCCTGCTGGGCACCGGGAAAGGGTCACCTCACAGCAGCTTGCCACAGGCCGTGTCCTGGCCAGCCTGTCCTGCTCAGGTGGGCTGGTGGCCCCTCTGGGACAAGGATCCGTGTAGCTGTGGACAGAGGGATTTCCTTGCAGCCCCACTTCCGGGACTGAGCTTAGGGTCCAGACCTGTGAGATGCCGACCGTTGCCTGGTCCTGCCCATGTGCGTGTGTGGGAATGGGTGTGGCTGGGAGGGGGCTGGACGCCACACCTGCTCTGCACGGCCCAGCCTGCTGGGGTGGAGGAGGATCTGGCCGGGGCTGGTACTGGGACCTGGCAGGGAGGGGGCAGTGCCCTGCCCCGCCCCGCCACCCGTCTGGACCCACTGCCGCACAAGGGCCGCAGGGCCCCTCCTCCCTGCGGTGTGCCAGGATTGTGTCTGCCCCTGTCTGCAGACGTGCTGTGTGACCCGGACCAGCAGCCGAGCAGCTGTGGGTTCAGGGCAGGCACAGAGGACCGGGTTGAAGGCTTATCCATCACCGGCTCCCCACCCACCTGCAGGAGGCCTGGCCTCCGGGAGGAATGTGGTCCGGCTTCATTTTCTTCCACCTCAGGGCTAGGCCTCCGAGGGGCTGGGCCAGGCTGGGGGGGGGGGGGGGGCTGGCCAGGGACAGGGAGAGTAGGCTCTGTCCCACAGCCTCCCCCTGCCACCAGGGGGCCCCACACTCTGCCCCAGGACGGTGGTCTGCTCAGACCCCAGACCCACCTGGGGGATGAGGGAGATGATTGTCTTGGTGGCAGCGAGGCCAGGGCCCCGGGCAGGCCCTGGCACACCGCACGTGCTCAGTGAGCACATGGTGGTTCGTGAGCAGTGGGTCCGAGGGCCCTGGTCCTGGAGGAGGCCAGGGCCCCGGGCAGGCCCTGGCACACCGCACGTGCTCAGTGAGCACATGGTGGTTCGTGAGCAGTGGGTCCGAGGGCCCTGGTCCTGGAGGAGGCCAGGGCCCCGGGCAGGCCCTGGCACACCGCACGTGCTCAGTGAGCACATGGTGGTTCGTGAGCAGTGGGTCCGAGGGCCCTGGTCCTGGAGGGCAGAGGCCACCTGGTGCTTGGCCTCTGCTGTCCCCACCTTCCAGACTCTGGAAACTCATGCCCTCAGGACTGGTGCCACCGGGTGGGATGGAGGGTGTTGCCCCATCTCCTTCCCAGGCACTGTGCCCTAGACTGGTGGAGTTGGCCTGGGCACGGGGGATACTGCAGCCCCACTGAAGACCTGGGCCACACGGAGCAGGCACCCTCGCCTACCCCTGAAGCATGGGGGCACACATCCTGCCTACCGTCCGCTTCCTGTTCTCTGGCCCACCTGGACTTCTGCCGCTTTCTGGAGTGTACACAGTTCTAGGAGCCCCGCGCCTCCTGGACCAGGGCTGCGGTATAAGCTGCTGCAGGCCTTGGGCTCCCAGACACCCCATCCTGTGCTGGACAGGTGGCTGAAATGTGGGCAGGGGAGGTCACCTATTTCTGAGCCATGGTGGGCTCACACCCAGGCTGGGTTCCCTGGGCTAGAGGCACCTGGGGGGAGGGGGTGGGGATAGGATGCCCGCAGGCCACATCCCAAAGCAAAGAGAACTCTTCTCCAAGGAGGGACCTTGCCCCCACACAGGAACCCCCTGTCACCCACATCTGCTGCTGAAGGGGTCAGGGAAGCTGTGTCATCCCCCAGAGGCTAGTGGGAGAGGAGCGGTCTTTCATCCCTCTGCCCCTCCACTCCCCACTGTCCACCTGGCAGGACCTTGAGATGCAGAGACCCCAGACCTGGGGGAGCTCCACCCAGCCCAACCTGAGTATCTCAGGCTCTGGGCTGGCGTGGGGAAAATAAGGCCAGCCTGAGTAGGAGGCACCGGCCCCTCCCTGCTAGCGAGGCGGTGGGACCAAAGTGTTGCTCCTCATGGGTCGACTGCTCAGATCCCGTCCACTCCCTGGGGAGGGGCTGTGGTTCCCGGCCAACTGCACAGACGGGCTTTGGTGACCCAGCAGGAGAAGGTTCTGCCAGAGCTACTGGGCAGGGCCAGCAGGGGCATCAGAGCCCCTGTCCTCTGCAGACCATGGCCTTCCCCGCAGCTGAAGTCTCCCTGGGTTCCTGCAGGACCCTTGCTCACTGCAGCCTCCTGCTGCTACTGCTCAGTTTCGGTGAATCCTGGGGCGGAGGGAGGGAAACATGGAGCAGGGCCCCGGGGGAGGCCTGGACAGGGAGCCCAGCACAGGGAGTGCCTGGGGTGTGGGCCAGGCAGCGCTGCCCTTGGGGCGCTCTCCGGGCTGGGTGAGGGAGAGGCCACTCTGGCTCCTTCCTCTAGGGGTCTGCTGCGTTCCAGAGTCCCCAGCCCTTTTCACTAGCCTGTGTCCTCCGTCCACAGGGTGGGCACCACCTTTGCAGGCGCAGACTGGGACCGCCCAGCAGGTGAGGTACCCTGGGGAGGGGGGGCTGGCTGTCCCAGCAGAGGCCCCAACCTAGCCGAGGGGGGAAGTGGCTGGGGAACTTGCGCCAGCGGTGGGTGTGGGGTCGGGAGGCAGGCAGGTAGTGGGCCAAGGAGACGCCACGCAGGCCCCGGAGCCATCATCCTGGACCTGTCCCCCAGGAGGAGATGGTCCTCAGCCGAGTCTTGGCCAGCAGAAGCGACCTTGCCAGGTGGGTCCCGGGCTCTGCGACCCTCAAGGGTTTGTTGGGGGACTTGAGTGGCAGCCACATCCCTGCCGGCTGGGCTCGGGGTGAGGCAGGAACTGCCTCTCCAGAGAATGGTGACCCCGTGCCTTCAGGGGATCCGCAGGGACTGTGGTAGGGGGTGTATGGTGGGGTGATCCACCCTGATGCCCACACGTGGGCTGCCCCCTCTCTACCCCAGGCTTCTTAGGGGCTTCACCTGCGCAGAGGTGTCTGGCCTGAGCGTTGAACGTGCCAAGGAGCTTGCTGTGGCCGTGAGGCATAGAAATGTCACGCTCCGAGTGGATCAGGTCAGTCCCTGGTGGCCCTGTGGGCAGGTGGGCAGGGTGAGGACTGGGCCCTGGCCTTGGGGAAGCCACCTGGGGTCTCTCCCTGGCTGCAATTCCTCCCAGAGCCCCTGCGGTCACCCACATTGACCACACAGGAGCCGGCTCACGCTGGGTTCCAGTTCTTGGGGACAAGTCAGAGATGACCTGGCTACCCAATCCCCCTCTCCACAGCTGGGGCTTTGTCCATGAGCATAGCCTGCAAGGGCACTTTTTGAGGAGGGGTGAGACTGGCAGCCGTGCAAGCCCCCGCCCTAGGGCAGCTCTGGGAGCAGCAGGCTCTGTGTGAGGTGGCTGGGGGGTAGGGGACATGGTGGGACCCTCCGGGATCCAGTCCCCCCTGGATATCCACTCTCCCGGCAGCTGCACTGTCTGGCCCGGCGCCTCTCCCTGCACCTCGTTCCTGAGAACCTGGACATCTTCCCGCGGGATATGCTGCCCTTCTTCAAGTAGGGACCCCTGGTCTGACCCTAGGCTCAGCCACCCTCCACCCTTCCCCGACGTGGTGGCCGGCCAGGCCAGCCTTGAGGAGGGTAGCGTGGCGCATGGCCGGTCCCAGCCTCCTCCCTCTGCAGCTCAGACCTGTTCACGGGGCCCCAGGCCTGCACCCGCTTCTTCTCAGCCCTCAAGGAAGCCAACATGGATGTGCTCCCACCGGGGGCCCCCCAGCGGCACCGGCTGCTGCTTAGAGCTCTGGCCTGCCTGGTAGGGGATGGATGGGCAGGGGCAGGGCAGCAGGGAGGACCTGGGGACTCCTGGAAGGTGCTGAGGCCCCTCTGCCTGTGCAGGGTGTGCAGGGGTCTCGGGTGAGCAGTGCTGATGTGAGGGCCCTGGGAGGCCTGACTTGTGACCTGCCAGCGCCCTTCATAGCCAGCTCGGCAGCGGCTGTCCTTCCCCGGCTGGCGAGCTGCCCGGGGCCTCTGGAGCAGGACCAACAGGAGGCAGTCAGGATAGCCCTTCAAAGTGGAGGACCCCCCTATGGGTGAGGAGGGGTCTCTGGGACCTCAGAGGGAGCTCGCCTGGCAGGAGCATGTGCAGCTGTGTCCGAGGACACCCCAGCTTCAGTGGGCGGCCTTGGGCTGGCTGTCCCAACTTTGCCCACAGCCCCCCCCCCCCCGGGCCGAGCTCTCCCCTGCTCCCTGTCGAGGAATGCTTCAGAGTCCTTAGCTGGCCCCCTTATCTGTGCAGCCCCCCGTCGGGATGGTCAGTCTCCACGCTGAGTGCACTGCAGGGCCTGCTGGCCATGCTGGATCGGCCCCTCATCCACACTGTGCCCAGGGTGAGACTTGGCTGTGGGCTTCTGTGGGGCTGCTGGGCAGCACGGGCCAGGTGCAACTCAGCCACCCTGCCCTGTCCTGCGCTGCCCTCAGGACATCACGGCTGCCGGGCAGCACCGGGCCCCTCAGGGTTCATCCAGGCAGCTGCTGGAGCTGAGGAGTGGCCTTACAGGGCTCCCAGAGGGTGCAGAGGGTGAGCCCCGCGCCCTGCTGGGTGGGTGTCTGTCTGTCTGTGGTTTGGCGGGGGGGGGGGGGTTCTGCCCCAACTTGCAACCCTTCCTGGCTTCTCAGTTAGTATGGACTGCGCCCCTGTTGCACCAGTGGGTGAACCAAGGTCAGTATGGGGGAAAGAAAGTCAAGAGGAGCCGACTGGCCCTCGATGCCCTCTTCCCCTGCAGAGAAGGCCTGTCCTCCAGAGCGTAAGGCCCACACGGTGGACGAAAACCTCATTTTCTATGAGGAGTGGGAGCTGGAGGCTTGCGTGGGCGGCGCCCTCCTGGCAGAGCAGGTGGACCGTTTGGATGCCCTTCCCTTCACCTACCAGCAGCTGGCCATTTTTAAGCACACGCTGGACAAGGTAGTTCCTGCTGCAGATTCCGACCTGCCCGCCCCGCCCTGCGTGTCCCCTGGTGCCTAGAAAGGGTCCCCGCCCTCACAGTTACTCCCGGCAGACCTACCCGCGTGGCTACCCTGAGTCCCTGATCCGGCGCCTGGGCCGCTTCTTCTACCATGTGAGCCCTGAGGACATCCGCAAGTGGAATGTGACCTCCCTGGACACTGTGAAAGCTCTGCTTGAAGTCAGCAAGAGACCCAAGATGGATGCCCAGGTCGCCACCTGCCCCGACAAGGCCGTGTGGGCTGTGAGGACGTGTGGCTCCCTGTCCCAAGGCATCTGAGCGGCCTCCTCCCTCAGGTGGCTGCCCTGATGGCCCACTCCCTGCTGGGGCCGGGTCGGCTGGACAGGGACACCCTGGACATCCTGGCCGGCTTCCCTGCTGCCTACCTGTGCATCCTCAGCCCTGAGCAGCTGGGCTCCCTGCCACCCAGTGTCATGTGGTGAGTGCCAGGGCCGCCTCCGGGTAGGGGGCGTGCTGTGCTGTGCCCTCCACTTACTGCATGTCCTGTGCTGCCCCCAGGGCGGTCAGACCCCAGGACCTGGAGGCGTGCAATGCCACACAGCTGGGCATCCTCTATGCCAAGGCCCGCGGGGCCTTCCAGAATGTAAGCGGGCTGGAGTTCTTCCGGAAGATCCAGGCCTTCCTCGGTAAGCCGCAGCATGCTCAACCACGAGGGCACAGCAGAGGGAGCTGAGACACCTGTACACAGCCAGGTTTCCTCCTGGACGGGCTGCCTCGGGTGCCATGGGCAACTGCCCGGGCCCTGTCGGTGCGAGGCTGAGTCAGACCCTGGCTGGGGTCAGGCAGTGGCCAGGCAGAGCCAGGCTGCGAAGTCCTTCGGAAACAGGGGGCTCCTGTTAAGAAGGCAGGTTTTAGCTGTGTGCGGTCATATGCAGGCCTGGGAGGCTATCTGAAGTTCGAGCTCAAGCTTTTAGCAATTTAGCAAATTAGCAGATCCTGACTCAAAACCAAAAACAAAAATGGGCTGAGGCTGGAACTCACTCTAAAGGCTCCGGGCTTGACCCCACGTGCCACGGGTACATAAATTAAATAAAAGGAGCTGGGGACGTCACTCAGTTGTTGGGTGCCTCTGAGTCCCATCCTCGGTGTCACGCGTACACACACGCACACAGGCGCGAAAGTCAGGCTTCCAGCAGCCGTGGGCAGAGGGCGGGGCCTAACTGTGACGTCCTAAGCTTAGGGCCTTTCCTGGGAGCACAGGTGGAGTCCCCACAGAGGACCTGAAGGCCTTCAGCCGCCAAAACGTCAGCATGGACATGGCCACGTTCAGGAGGCTGCCAGCCGACACCTTGAAGGTAGGGGGCGTGGCCTCGGGTTAAGAAAGGCGTGGCCTCTGGGTGAGGATTCGCTTGGGGGCGGGACCTCCCAGGGGCGGGGCCTCCCGAGGGCTGCCCATTAAGTCAGGCCTGGCTGGTGGCGGCTTCCCCGTATGGAGGGGTCCAGGCGGGCAGGTGGGCTTCGTGCGCCCCGGAGACCACCGGCGGTTTGAGCAGAGGAAGGCCCAGGCTCGTGCGCGGCCTGGACGCCCTGATGGCTGCCGACGCCCCGGCAGCCGCTGACTGTGGCCGAGGTGCGAAGCCTGCTGGGCCCTCACGTGGTGGACCTGAAGGCCGAGGAGGCGAGAAGCCCCGTGCGCGACTGGATCTTCCAGCAGCAACAGGAGGAGCTGGACCTGCTGGGGCTGGGGCTCCGTGGCGGTGTGCCCAACGGCTACATGGTCCTGGACCTGGACTTCCGAGGTGGGCTGGGGCAGCCGGGGGCGGCGTTGGGGGCCCGCGAGGCAGGAGAGTCTGAGTCAACCTCTTTCTGAACAGAGGCCTTCCCCGGCGGAGCACCCTGCCTGGCACCCGCTCTCGTGCTGGCCACGATCCCAGCCCTGTTCCTGGCGGGGACCCTGAGCTGAAGTCGCAGTTCTGTCACCCCTGTACCCCCCGTCCCGTCCGTCTTCCTGTCCCGACCCCCTTCCCCTACTGCTGCAACCTCGGGCCCTTGTGCAGCGCCGGAGCAGGCCCAGGTGGTAGCTGTCAAGGCTCACACGGTGACTGAGCTCAATAAACAGTGACCAGTCATCCCGCAGGGGCGGTGCCGTGAACACTTCAGAATTCAGCCCTCCCGCTGTTGCCGGAGGGGTGCCAGGGCGGCTCCAGGCCAGTAGGAATGCTCTGAGGCCTCCCAGGAATGAGCCTTGTTGCCCACGGTAGCCGCAGCCTGTGTGTGCACGCTTGCAGCTACAGGGGGTGGCAGGCGCACACAGCTAGGCCCCTGAGAGGGTCTCCGCCTCACTTGGCCTAGGAAAGACTGCAGCAGGAAATCCTCCCTTATAACTTTATTCAGATTCACCCACAGGGCCGTGGTGCCCACCCTGCCAGTCCCCACTTGTCCTGGAGGAGGCCAGAGGGCACGGGCTCTCTTCCTCCTGCCATCCTGGGCCTGTGGCCGGGCCGGCCCAGTCTTCTCGCAGACATGGCCCTGGAAGCTGAGGTACGTGGCCAGCCCTGAGGCACCCCGGAAGGGACACCACAGGGCGGCACTGTGGCTCAGCGTCACCCCCTTCCTCCTAGTAGCTCCTTCTGTCCTGTGTGGGACGCCCATGGGCCTGGCTACCTGGGATCAGTGCTGTCCGTGGTGACCAGGGCTCCGGTGCTCTCTGATCAATTCCCACCATGCCTGGAGATGCCCAGTGCAGTAGCAGCCACAGGAGACTGGAGGGCAAGGCCACTGCAAGGGGCAGGTGCCCAGCGTGGATGAGCGGGCTACCTGCAGGGACAGGAGGAGGCCAAGTCCTGGCTGGAGCCCCTCCTCTGGGGAGGGCCAGCAAGGACCTGTCTCTGGTGGCTCTTCGACACCAGCTGGGATTGCAGAGCTTTACCCAGCCCCACTTTCTGTTGCTTAGTAGAGTTAGAGGCAGCGCTTGTGTCCCTGAGTGGTTCAGTAGGCCAAGAGGGGACACTTGTGTCATCCAGAGGGTCCCAGGGGCACCAGATGACCACAAGGTACAACCTGAGGTCCACAGTGGTGGGCAGCCAGGCGTGCAGGCTGTACCTGAGGTGTGGGCTTCCGTAGTTGCAGCCTGGCCAGAGTGGGTGGGCAGGTGGGGTGCCGGGGCTGCAGTGCCGTGGGGTGCACAGGCTGTGCAGGCCAGGGTGGGGCTGGTGAGGTTGGTGTCCAGGCCCAGATTGCCCAGGGCGGAGCTGTTGAGGCCTCGTAGCCAGGATGTTATGGTCGGGTGGCTGTGGGCCTTCTGCAGGTCCCTCACATTCTGCCCCAGAAGCGTGGTCACATCGTCGACGCTCAGTCTCTGTGAGGAAATGGGAGACCCCACGAGGGCAGGAGGCCCCCAAAGGCCGAGTGTGGATGTGGGCCACACAAGGAGGGCCGGGGCCCATAGACTCCAGCACTGGGTGTGTAGACCCAGGCTTGGGGACCCTGCCCTGCCGCCCCCCACCTGCCTGCCGGCCAGGTGTCCCTGGGACCCACCTGCAGCACGGAGGGGTTGAGGTTGGCGAAGGTGTCGATGTCCATGGAGATATGGGCCTCGGCCAGGTGCTGCAGCTCCTCCACGGGGGCTCCACCTGTGAGGGGCTGCCGTTAGGTGGGAGGGGCTTCAGGAAGGGTGTGGCTAAGGCATCAGGCTCACCAAGGTAGGGGCGGATGAGGTGGTAGTAATCGGCCGCCGAGGTCTGGGTGCTGCTGAAGGCTTCGTGGGCCTTGCTGAAAAGCGCGTCCTTCTGGCTCTGGGGACAGGGGGAGGTATCCAGGATCCCAGCTAGCCTGAGGGTTGGGTGGGGGTGCCGTGAGCAGACTGCAGCGCTGATTTCCCGCTTGGGGGATGGGGAGGTGTTCAGGGGCTCTAGAGACATCCTTAGGAGCGTAGGTAGTTTGGACGACCACACAGTCACATGGGGGGAGCCACCAGGGCACGCTGGGAACCCGAGGAGGCCAGGGCGGGGACTACCCTCCCCACAGGGCTGGGGGACTGGCCCGTGCTGACCACTAGACTTAGCATTTCTATATTTCTAGCTCCCAAAAGTCTGAGAGAGAGAGAGAGAGAGAGAGAGAGAGAGAGAGAGAGAGAGAGAGAGAGAGTGTTACTGGAGATGGAGAGCTGGGCCTTCCCACTGAGCTACATCCCCTGCCCATCTTTATTTTTTGATTATGAGATAGGGTCTTTTTTTTTTTTGAGGCATGATCTTGCTGTGTAGAATCATTGTGTAGCCCAGGATGGCCTCAGAGTCACAGCAGTACTCCTCCTGCCTTAGTCTCCCAGTGCTGGGATTATAGGCATGCACCACCACACCCAGTTTATCTCTGTGTGGTGCTGGGGATTTGAACCCAGGGCCTTGCACATGCTGGGTAAACACTTTAACCACTGAGCTACATTCCCAACCCCAAGAATAGGTGTCTTATTTGAAGCTACTCAGTCGTACTATGTCTTGGGAGTCATGGCATGCTGTACACCTCAGATGGCCTGGCCCAGACCAGACTGTCCTCACAAGCCACAGTTCCCTCTGTGGCCTTTGCCAGGTAGATGGCTAGTAGGGTGGGCAACTCACCGGAACTCTGCAGGCCGGATGTTCTGAATTTGCTGTGGGCTCATCCAGCAGAGGCGAGAACCCCCAATGGCCACTAGCAGGGCACCTGTGACAGTACCATTGTGGTCCAGGAATCTCTGCACGACCGCCTGGGGGTGCGGCAGGAGTCAGCTGGCTGGGCTGGTCGCTCAGCTGCCTGCTTCCGCTTGTTCCCACCACCCTCACCTCCGTCTGGTTCTCCAGGGCTACATCCGAGGCCAGAAGGGCCACCACCGTGTCCCCAGAGGTGATGTTCCACAGGCTGATCTCCGCGCGGGTGTACAGGTAGACCAGTGAGCTGATGAGACGCAGCTGGTTCTCAGGCACCCCATAGGGGTACACCTGGGGTGGAGGTGGTGGTCAGAGGCGGTGCCCACACCTGCCAGCTCTGCCCCTGCCGCGCCACCTGCCCGCCACTCACCTGCCCCAGCTTGGTTTTGACCACGCGCTGGCACTCGGCGGGCAGCGGGTGCTGCAGCAGGGGGTGCAGGTTGGTTCTGAGCATGCGGCCACTCAGGCAGGCCTCCAGCTGGATGCAGTCATAGTGCAGCAGGAACAGGTCGTCCCGCAGCGTGGCCGCTGTGATGTCTCCGTGGGCGCAGGCTCTCCCTGCAGGGTGCCCTCGTGAGCCCAAGCTGGTCTCTGCTGCTGGCTTGGGGGCCCATCTTTATTTATTTACTTAGGTAGGTAGGTGGTTGAGACAGGGTCTCGCTCTGTAGCCTGCACTGGTCCTGAACTCACTATGTAGTCCAGGATGGTCTTGAAGTCATGGTAATCCTCCTGCTTCAGCCTCCTGAGTGCTGGGATTACAAGTGTAGGCTATCACACCCAGCTTATGTGGTGCTGAGGAATCGAACCCAGGGCCTTGCGCTTGCTAAGCAAGTACTTTAGCCACTGAGCTACACCCCTGGACCCTTTTTTATTTTTTGCAGTACTAGGGGATGAACCCAGAGCCTTCACTTCAACCTGACCTACATCCCCAGCCTTTTTCTTTTTTTATTTTGAGGAAGGGTAGCACCGAGCCACCACGTTGCTCAGGCTAGAATTGAACTTGTGATCCTCCTGCCTTAGCTTCCCAGAGTGCTGTGATTCCAGGCAGGTACCACCAGGCCTGGCTTTTGGGGCCCATCTGTGATCCCCACTTATCAGACCTAGGCTTGCTCCCAAGCTTGACACTAACCAAGAGCTTGACTTGGGGGTGGGGATCTCAGATTCGGGGAAAGTCGGCATCCCAGCCCATAGTGGCCACACTGACCTGTGCCCCTCTTAGGCCTCCAGGACATTGAGCTGGCCTTGGCCTCCAGAAAGCTGGTGACGAAGCGCTGGGTGTCACGCTGGCTGAGCTGCCTTGCTCGGTAGGCAGCTGCCGTGCTGCGGAAGAAGTCCAGGCCTGTGGCCTGGCAGGGGAGGTGTGGCAGCTTAGTGTTGTAGGATGGCCCAGCCTTTCCCACCCCGGTCCTGGGCCCCTGTGGTGTGGTTGTCGGGTGCTGGGCCACGGCTCAGGCCTCAGAGTAGCTATGTGACCACCTCAGACCTGGGCAGGCAGGCAGAGGAGACAGCTGGCACACCCCTCTCATCCCTCCCCCCAGCCACTGTACCTCCGGCACCTGCTCCCACAGGTGGGGGCTGATGTGGGTGGCCAGGGTCCCCAGGGCCTGCAGCCCTTCCAGGTTCCAGGAGTTGGGCAGCCTGGCGCGTGGGAAGGGCACCGTGTTGGGGTCTGGGGCAGTGCTCCTTCCCTGAGCAGGGTGGGAGAAGCACCCAGGGGTTCCCTGTCTGGCCCCCACTGGTGGCCACACAGTCAGCTCACAGGGTCTGCCCTCTTTGGACACCCGGCCCACCGTCTGCACGGTGAGACTGAGGCAGGGACTGAGGTCAGCAGCCAGCAGGGTTGTGGACACCAGTGACCTACCCCGTCTCTAGGAGGAGAGCCCCCTGACCCCTCCTCACCCACCCAAGGGGGGTCCTCCCACTGGCCAGCAGGGAGTTGAGGGCAGCCCGCTGGGCAGCTGTCAGCCGGGGGCAGCGTAACAAATTCCACAGCACATGGGGATCCGCGGCCACGATGCTGCTCGCGTCCATGTCACACACCAGGATCCCGAGCAGTCCCAGGTTTGCGGCGCTGAGCTGCAGTGGGGGGGCCCCCTGTGGGCACAGCCGGTCAGCGCTGAGCAGGGGCCCAGCCCCACAGCCGCCCCATGCCCACCTACCAGTGCCCACCAGGCAGGAGAAGGCTTTGTGCTGCAGGGCGGCCCTCTGGTCGGGCAGGTTGGCCAGCAGCTCCGTGTTCCCTTGGGTGGCGCGGTGGGTGAAGGCCTGGCACTCAGCCTTTCTCACCTGGCTCAGGCTGCAGGCCGGAGGGTGGCAACTCGCTCAGCCCATGTGGGCAGGGCTTGGGGAACTGAGGTAGCCGCAGTGGGCAGGGGCTGGGGGGCCGAGGCAGCCGCAGTGGGCAGGGCTTGGGGGGCCGAGGCAGCCGCGGTGGGCAGGGCTTGGGGGGCCGAGGCAGCGCGGTGGGCAGGGACTGGGGGCCGAGGCAGCCGCGGTGGGCAGGGACTGGGGGCCGAGGCAGCCGCGGTGGGCAGGGACTGGGGGCCGAGGCAGCCGCGGTGGGCAGGGACTGGGGGGCCGAGGCAGCCGCGGTGGGCAGGGACTGGGGGCCGAGGCAGCCGCGGTGGGCAGGGACTGGGGGCCGAGGCAGCCGCGGTGGGCAGGGACTGCGGGGCCGAGGCAGCCGCGGTGGGCACTCACTTGTAGAAGAGCAGGAGGTCCGGCGGGTGAAGCGCAAAGTCCTCCTGCAGGCCGAGCCGCGAGGCGAGGTTGGCCAAGCAGCTGAGCTAGCAAGGCGGGCATCAGGTCACTCTCTGCCCCGTCTGGACTGCCCCCCACCGCCAGAAGTTGCCAGCCTTCACCCAAATGAAGTATGTGGGTGAGAAAGGGCAGCCCAGAGAGAAAAGGAGACACAAGAACCAAGGCCTAGGAAAGCAGGGGTCCCGAGTCAGGTGGGGGGTGCAACCCCGTGATTTCAGTACCCAAGGACGCTGAGGCAGGAGGATCTCCTTAGAGCCCAGCCAGGCAACTCAGTGACTTAGCAAGATCCTCCGTCAAAATCAGAAACAAACAGAAAGGGTTGGGGTTGTAGCTCAGTGTGCAAGTCCTTGAGCTGATTTCCAGTTTCACAAAAATAAAAATGATGATCATCCTAATAGATGCAAATGGACCAGCATTACAATCGAAAGAGATTTTCAGGCTCTGTTTACCACAATTCAGGTCTATGCTGTTTACAAGGTCTACCTAAAGAAAGATAATCCTGGAAAATATTTAAAAAGGTCAGGGCTGGTGTGTTGTTTCATTTTGTTTCTTTCTTTGAGATCCTGGGGATTGAACTCCTGGCGTTGGTGCTGAGCCAAACCCCAGACTCCTTTTCCTGTTTTTAACTTTTTTTTTTTTTTGGTTTGTTTTGAGGTAGAATCTTGCTACATTGCCTAGGCTGGGCTTGAACCTGTGACCCTCCTGCCTCAGCCTCCCAGAGCACTGGGATCACAGGCCTGATTGAGTGTGCCTCACTCCTGTCCCTCCTTCTTCCTGTCTTTTAATTCCGGGCAGATGACACGTGGGCCCTCCGCAGGGTCTGGTGGGCTCAGGTGAACCCTTAAGCCCGAGGGGCTGCACTCCCAGCTGGGGGCATGAGGATGGGCAGGGCCAGCACAGGGGACCGACGGGCGCTGTCCCCTCCTGGCAGAAGCAGTGTAGGCATGTGGCTGAGCAGCCGGCACGGCCCTGCGC
>PVKB01006289.1:0-23710 GCA_004027205.1 Ctenodactylus gundi | reverse complement strand
GCCTGTAATTCCAGCACTCTGGAGGCTGAGGCAGGAGGATTGCTGTGAGTCCAAGGCCTGCCTGGGCTCCATAGTGAGTTCAGGACCAGCCTGGGCTACAGAGTGAGACCCTGTCTCCAAAATAAATGAATGAATAAATAAATAAATAAATCTTGTTAAAACACTGAGGTTTTTTTTTTTTTTTTTGGTAACTCAGTTGTATTTGATATTTTTTATGTGGCTCATGGCAATTTTCCTTGGCCCAGGAGGTGAGCTACAAGTTTCGACACCCATGGCCTAGGGGTGTTGAAGCTGACACCAGGTCACCCTCTGCTCAAAGGGGCTGAGCGGAGCACCAGGTCCCCGCCAGGCCCTGCCCAGCCTCTGTTCCATGCCGCCCGCCATCGGCCCTTGATCGGCTTCCTGCTGCCCCGTGGCTCCTGGTGAGGCTCACCTGCCAGGCCCGGAGTGGGATGTGCTGCGAGGCCAGGCTCCGGATGAGGGCTGAGAGCTGCTCCCGTGGCAGCCGGCTGGCCGGCTGGCACCAGAAGTCGTGCAGGAGTGCGGCGTTGGCCCTGGGCGGGAGGAGGCAGCAGCGAGGGGCTGCGAGGCCAGCGGGGGCCGGCTCCTTCCGTCTTCTCCCAGGGAAAGGTGGAAGGGGCCTGACACAGGTGAGTCTTCTGGTCCGTGCATTGACTCGTCTGCCCATCTCTTCCTTCCTGCCTTTGTTCCCTCCCAGAGCAGCCTGGGGGGCTGGGCTCTTGCCGAGTGCCCCTGCCCACCAGCTGGCCTACGGTGGCTCCTAGGCCCAGATCCGTTGCTTTGAGCTCAAGCCCCAGCTGTCCACCCCAGCTGCCGTCGGGCCTGCAGGTAAGGCTGTGCCCAAGCCTCCCTCAGTGTGTGACTTTCACAGTGTCCGTACAGGGCAGGATCTCTGGTGGACTTAGGCTGGGCGTGGCTAGCCCTGTTGGGGCCCTCATCCTACCAGACCCAGCATCTCTCTCTGTTACTGGAGATCAAGCCTTCACACCGAGCCCTGTTAGTTTTGATTTTGAGACAGGGTCTCCCTGAGTCATCAAGTTGGCCAGGGCTGCTTGCCAGCTGCGCGCCCTGTGTCATGGGGTGAGGTTGAGGAGTGACCAGAACCCTCCTCTGGGAAACCCAGCTTCTGCCTAAGGGCCCCAAACTCACCTGGCCCACGGGTCGGCCATACCAGCACCCGGTGCTCCGTGGGGAGCACCCTCGGCCAGGGAGCGAGGGCAGTGGGCGCTGAGGGACAGGAGGAGGGCGAGGCCAGGGCTTGCCAGAACACCTGGGACAGGGCGGGCGTGCGGGCTCAGCTGCGTGCGGTGGACGTTGCTGCACCCCCCACCCCGCCATCTACACTGGCAGGACGGTGGGGCCATGTGGACTCCGTGTGCACTGCCTGGACCTGTGTGTGGGACTGTGCACACACAGGTCTAGCGGCGCGTACACGTATCCACCCATGTGCGCAGGTGTACACGCCTCCTCCAGAAAGATGTCCTCGACCGTGGTTCTGTCCTCAGTCTGAACTAGCGACCCTCCTGCCTCAGCCTCCCAAGTAGCTGGGATGATAGGTGTGTGCTACCACGCCTGGCGAGCAGCGTCTCCTTTTCTCACCCCGGCTGGGCCCGAGGCCTGCTGTGCCCCGCACCACCCTGGCCAGCCCTTTCCGCTGCCCTCTTTCCTCTCCCTGTTTGGGGCATGTCTCTGAGCCTGGCCTTGAGAGTAGAGGTGGCCAGAGCACTGCCGCCGCCTCCACCCCTGCCGCAGTGCGACCCCTGCCACGTAGACCTGCCACCCTAGCTGGCCCCAAGGCCCTGGGGGCCTCCACATAGAGGCATCATCTTACCCACTCTGGGGCACCTGGCTGGGCGGCCACTTGCACGAGTCATCTTGGCTGAAACGTCCCTGGGCAGGAAGGCAGTGGGGCAGCGAGTGGGAGGTCCAGCTGGAGAGGAGGACGGGATGGGTCGGGCCACCAGAGCCCAAAGTGAGTCCGTGGCCCTTGGGTGGGAAAGGGCCCCACGCAAAGAAGCGGTCACAGGTTGCAGGGGCCGCAGGTCTCCAGAGCACATCCTGAGGGCTGGCGTGGGGAGTGGTGACCCCACACCTCCTCCTCTCGACACTGAGAGCTGGATCCTGGGCCAGGGCTGGGGGACCACTGGTTCCCGTCAGCGAGCACAGCCTGAGGACTTGGGGTTCCCCTGGGTGCGGGACTCTAATGGCCCAGAGGAGGATGGACGTGTTGCTGTGCCAGGCAGGGGACAATACAGGCTCAGAGGGGCCCAGCCTCCTGCCCGGGCTGTCCTGTGGGCCGTTAAGTGGTACGGGGCACAGGCTGGTGGCTCGGCACAGGGAAGCTGTAGGGACCAGCACCCTGGAGAGTCCCCAATGGCCCTGGCCTGGCTGGTGGCTCCACTCAGGCCCCTGATGGCACTGCTGGGAGCCCTGAGGTCTGGTGGTGGCCCTGCCCTGCCCCTGTCCCTCACCTGAGCTGCCCCTGACCACGAGGCATGGACCAGAAGCTCTAGCTGCATGCGATGTTGTCAGCCCCAGGGAAAGGGGTGGTGCAGGGCTGGCGTGCCAGGGCCCCGGCTTACGTTCATGCCTGGCCCAGCACACTGCGCACAACTGCCCTGTGTTGGTACCCTGGTGGCACCTGTGCCAGCCTACGGGGGAGGGGCTTGAGGGAGGCCGGCCTGCTGTGTGCTAAGGAGGGGGGCAGACAGCAGCACCTGCTCCCTAGCCCCAGGGGAGTGGGAGACTGAGCTCATGGTTGGCAGCCGCCCAGTGCATGGCCCTCCCTTGGGTGTCTGCACCCTCACATGGAGGGCGGGAAGGAGGGGGGAGGAGCCATGTCCACACGGGCTGCCCGCAGGTGTGCCCATTCACATAGGTGCTTGTGTGCTCCCAACACGAGGCACACGTGCACCCACCCATGTGGTGCGGGTGGGCTCTTAAGTGATACAGAACAGTCTGCGGGCTTGAGGCGGTCGGCTGTAGGGACTCGCGCCCTGGGGAGTCCCCGCCCTGGCCTCGGGCCCCATGGCAGTGGCCCCGCTGCAGGGTTGGACAGCTCTGCAGGGCAGGCCTCTGGAGTCCAGGGCAGGCCAAGAAACCACAACACGGGCTCCCCAGCTTCTGCGGCATGCTGCCTGGAGATTCTTGTGGGCTGAGGCAGGTGCTGGGTGCCCCAGGCCTCAGCTTTCTGTCCCCCTGAAGCTCTCAGGGCTCCAGGGCCTTGGGTACTTGAGGTATGGCCACTTAGCCACCATTTTCACCCTGGGCCTTAGGCTGAGTAGGGCCTCAGGGGGCCAGATGGTGGGAGCAGGGCACACATAGTCTTCGCAGGTCCCCTCCGGAGCTCAGGAGAACTGCTGAGGGCACCTGGTTGGACCAGAGTCTTGTGCTCAGGGTGACCCTGAAGCATCCCTTGGCTGCCACAGAGGCTGGCACAACAAACGCAGTAGCTTCTGCAGCTGTGCAGTGATGAGGGGCGCGTTTCACGAGGGTCCTGGGCAAAGGGGACAGGCCCACCCAAACTCTGGCACTGACCGGGGCCACGGGTGCTGCACCCCAAGCCTCAGCACCTGCCTGGGCGTATGTTTGAACTATGTAGAGTCTGGGGCACCTGGGGGAGGGTATTACATGGGAGGATATCCACCTGTTTCCTGAACCCAGGGGACCATGCAGGGGGAAGCAGGAGGGGACCACCCATTGTGGGCCTGGCCCAGGGCCCCTGCGACTGCCCAGCCTCTGGGAGAGGATTCCTGGAGGTGGAGGGGGGCATCCTCAGACAGGGCCAGCCTCCCCCCAATCCATGAAGCCTGTCCCTGAGGTCAGGCGGCCACAGGGGCCTTGGAACTCTGAGACCCCAAGGGGTCAACGCCTCCTGCAGCTCTAGTGGGGTCAGTCACAGGGCCAGATGTCGCCTGGTCCGTGCTCCAGCTGGGACTGGTGTTGGGTGGGGTGCCAGAGGTGGCCGTCTACGGGCGGGACATTATTCTTTCTAAAGTGGTAGAAATCGACATTCAACTGAGTTCAGCGGCTGCCCTGATGGCTGGGGTACTCCTGAGGATGGGAAGGAGGGCCCAGCCAGCTGGGTGGCCTTGCCTGGCCCCTGGGGGCCACCAGGGAGCAGAGTGGCCCAGCCCTTCGCAGCATCTGTGGTCCCCAAGCAGCTGAGTACGGTGCCTTTGCCTCTGTGCCGGAGAGGTGCTCAGGAGCGACCCCAGGTGGCCACAACAGGGACCACGGCACCGAGTGCCGGCCCTCCCCAGGGAGGGAGGGGCTCAGGGTCCTGGCGCGTTAGGGCCGTCCTTCAGGAGCCGCCCGTCGCGTATCTTGGGACAGTGGGCCAATGCGCTGTTCTTATGAGACCTGAGGAGGCAGGAAACGCATGGCGGCGGATGGGGCGCTCAGGGAGGAGGAGCCAGGCCTGGGGGGAACCTGCTGCAGTGGGCCCCGCTCACGGCCGCTGCCGGCCCAGGCGTGCACCCCTTCCTGTCAGCTCCTCGGCGCATCCCCAGGGACGGGGTCCTACAGCGAAGCCCAGGGGGAGCCCTGGGTACTTTTTTTTTTGACACATAGTCTCGCTCCATAGCCCAGGCTGGTCCTGAACTCACTACTATAGCCCAGGCTGGCCTTGGACTCAGGACAATCCACCTGCCTTGGCCTCTGGAGTGCTGGGATCACAGGCGTGCGCCACCACGCCCGGCTTTATGTGGTGCTGGGGAATAGAACTCAGGGCCTTGCGCTTGCAAGGCAAGTGCTGTAATCGCTGTGCCATTCCTCCAGCCTGAGACGCCATGGGTACTCTTGATGCTTCAGCTGGGAGCCGGGTGCGGGGGCATCCTCTGGGCCTGGGAATCCACTTTCTGTCTGCACAGAGAACCTAGTCCCCAAGGTGCCAGACCCACATGGCAGGGCAGGGCCGGGTCGGCGCCAGGACCTGCAGCCGAGCTGGCCAGGCGATAGGAGGAAGGGGCACAGTAGGCTTAGGATTGGTCACTGAGCATTTATTCTGAGTCCTTGGCCCTAGCTGCAGCCAGGACAGTGGTGGTGTGGCAGGGAACAGAGAAGATAAAAGCCAGGCTGGGTCCCCCGGCAGAGCCTTGTGGTCATGGGGAAGCCAGGCAGGTGGGGAAAGGGCTGGAGCTGCCGTCAGAGTGCGTGCCCCCACAGCAGAAGCAGCTCACGTGGTGGCTTTGGAGGACGGAGTGGCTGTGGGGGTGGTCATCTGTTGATGACCCCCAGGCCCTGTGCACCAGGGCCAAGCACTGGATGCATGCAGAGAGGAGTAAGGCTCAGGCACAGCGCTGACAAGCAAAGGCATGAGGTGGGCTGGCCGGGTGGCAGAGGGCCTGAGCACAGCAGGGTGCTTGGAGATGCACGACAGCCCGGGAGCGGAAGCCAGGATAGCCCTTCCTCGCCCCTCTGGGAGGACACAGAGTGCAGCAGGTACAGGGTCAGGAAAAACCACCTGGAGCAAAAACTAGCTAGATTCTCACCCTGTCCATCCCATTTTGGACACTTTTCGGCCAGTCTGTGAGGTGAGGCCCTACAGGAGCTTTGGAGCCAGAGCCTCGGTGTCCTCTGGGGGCCCTGGGAAGAAGGCCTCCCCGACAGGCATCGCCCGCTCCAGCAGCCTGAGAGCACACTTCTCCAGCCATCACGTCCTCCTGGTGCCTTCCAGCTCTACCTCAAAGGCCTGGCCGAGCCCAACACCCCATGGCACCCTCATGGCACCCTCAGCTGTCTGCCTCCAGTGTCCACTCTGAGAGCCACTGTAGACAGGAGGCTCGCTGAGCTTCAGTGTCCGCAGGGGGCTGGCTTGGCCCAGGTGGGGGCCCAGAGGGGCGGCAGGACTCTTCATCCCTGTCTGTGGGATCAGGGGCAGCCCGCAGGGCCTGGACCAGCTGGTCCAGGGGCTGTACCAGGGTATGGGGCTGCCAGCAGGCGTCAAGGGTAGGCAGGAAGGGGTCAGGTGTGCAGGCCTCCACGAGCTCTGCGTGCGTGGGGATGCGCAGGTAGAAGGCGTGCAGCATCATGCGGAACGGCCGGCCCTCCTGGCCACGGGCCTGCCCGTACGTCAGGTCGCCCACGACTGGGTGACCAATGGCACTGCAGTGCACACGCAGCTGGTGAGTCCGGCCTGCAGAAGGATGGAGGCTGGCTCGGAAGGGCGCTCCACACGCACACCCCACCGGGCCCCTTGACGTGCTGGGCAACCTCAGCGGCTGGTACTTCAGAATCTCAGAGCCGCCCGCTGGGAAAAGATCCTCCCTCCCCAGCTCCTAGTGGCTACTGGAGGTCGCTGATTGAGGGCAGAGCCAGGTATGCTTGGGCCAGCTGGAGAATGCAGCGAACCCCTCTGGGTTCAGGCAGCAGCCAGCACGTTGGGCCATGGGCGGCACCCTGTGCTGCTGGGGTGGCTCAGGCGGGGGACACTGCCCCTGTGCCTCAGTTTCCCTCCCTGCCCCCCCGACACACCTGTGAGCGGCTTCAGCAGCACCTTGGACACGGGGTCCCCTGCATACAGCCCGTGCTCCAGAACCAGCAGCTCAGTGAGACTTGGCTTTGGGTTCTCACAACCTGGATGTGGAGGCAGATAAGTGGTTGGTGCTGGTGCCCTAGCCAAATCCCGCCCCACCTGCCTCGAGGGCCATGTCTGTGAAGAGTGCCTGCTGGGCGCATCAGGGGTGGCCCCAGGCGCCATACCCAGTGTGCCCTCGACGCACATGGTGTGAGTCCGGCCCTCCGTGCTGTTTCTGCCAATGGCATGGTCGATCGTCACCAGCCTCTTCTGGACGTGGCCGCGGACCTACCAGATAAGAGACGTCACGAGCAGCCAGAAGGGAAGCCTGCTGGACACTGGGGGCTGCATGGGGCCTGCTGGAGCAGGTGAGTTCCCAAGCCCACCCTTACCAATGCCAGGTAGGCCTTGGTGACACGCCGCTCCTTAAAGCATCGATAGGCGCCACCAGCGGCCGCCTTGTTTAGGGCCACGCACAGGGCACCGCTGGTGGAGAAGTCCAGCTGGTGGCAGAACCTGGGGATGGCAAGGGAGCGGTGGCAACCTGATGCCCTGGAACTCCCACCGACGCGCCGGCAACTCCCAGGCCGCGTGGGGGAGGCGAGGGGAGGGGGCGGGGGGATAGGGGAGGGTCCTGCGGTGAGCTGTGTACCTGAACCCGTAGCAGGTGTCGGGGTCTGCCAGTTCCGGGAATCGATGCCGCAGCTGCTTCTGCAGGGTCAGAGTCTCCCGCCACGACTTACAGTCAATACGCAGGTCCCAGTGCTTGTTCACTACCAGGAAGTCGCTGCTCCGGTACACCACCGAGAGGTTCTCCACGCTGCCCGGCTCCGTGGCAGGGCCTGCGCCGCGAGGGAACGATCCGGGGCAGGGGTCTGGCTCCCCGGGGCCTACGCTCTGCATCTCAGCGCCATGCATTTCAGCAGGTGCACACCTACTGTGTGCCCGCACCGCCGGAGCCCGGACTGCGCTCCCCGGCGGACGCGGACTGCAGGCGGGGTTCGAGCGGAGTCCCAGCTCCGGCAGACACGGCTTGGCCAGGGCAGCCACCACGAGGAGGGCCGTCCCAGTGCGCAGGCACCCTACGCTCTGCTCGCGTCCGTGCTGACAGGCAGAACTCAGCTCTGAGAGCCTTTTGCACCCGCGCCCACCTTGGGGCCGACGTGCAGCCGGGCAGCGACGTCCAGGCCCCGGAGAGACTCCCGACAGTGGGTGAAGCGAAGGTCCTTACGCTTAGAACCCTTGAACTTAGTTGCCGCCCTCCCTCGGCCTGCCCACGCACGCAGTCCCGCCTCCGCCCCGCCTACAACTTCCAGCCGCGGACGGGCGGCTGTTCTGGCCAATGGCAAGCGCCCCTGGCCTCTGCTGCCTCCAAGTGGTGTCATGGTCCAACGACGCGCAGGCGCAGCTCCGCCTTATCTCCGCCCACAAACCCGCCCCCCACAGCAGACGGGCGGATAGATGGGCCAATGGCGAGCGCCCCGGGCCGCTACTGCGACCACTAAAAGGTGAACCGGCCCTGTGGGCCGCCCAGGCCAAGGACCGCTTCTGGTACAGCTCCAGCCCTTGCATCGGTGACCAATGGCGAGCTCGGGTGGGCACGCCGGCCGCTGATTGGTAGCGCTGGGACGCGGCGGCGGGCGGCGGGCGGGGCGCGGCAAGGCCGCGGGAAGTTCGGAGCGCGAGGCGGGACCGCGTGGGCCGCCGCGGGTCGCCCCCTGGGCAGGTGGCCATGGAGGACTACGAGGAGCAGCTGTACGGCGTGGAGGACGAGTTCCACAGCCAGTTCGCGGCAGAGCTCGAGGTGCTAGCGGAGCTGGAAGGTGGGCTCGGACCTCCGGGCTGCGGGCGGAGGGCGGCGCGCGTCCCGGGCGGCGGCTGGAACCGCTGTCTCTCAGCAGGGGCGCCGGAGCCCGCGGTGGGTAGGCCCCGACAGACGTTCGAGGAGGCCCTGGCCGCCGCGGGCCCCCGCGCCTGTCCCGCCGGCTCTCCGGGGAGCGGCAGTCGTGGCGCTCGCAAGCGGCCCGGGGACGCCGCCGCCTCCAGCGGGGAGCCTCTGTCGCACAGTACGTCCAGAATCCAGACCGTGACGTGGCGCGCGGGGCGGGGCGTGGGGTGGCGAGACCGGAGGGCGCCCTCGTTCTCTCTGTGTCCCTGCAGCCCCCAAGATCAAGCGGCCCAGGATGGAGGCAGCCAAGAAGCTGAACTTCGGGCTGGAGATGGACGAGCCGCTGTTTCCTCTGTCCCCACCACGGGATCCTACCCCCCCACCGAGTCCTGAGGTTCCTCCGGAGCTGTGGGGTGCTGGGTCTGTGACCAGGGGCACCCCGTTCCATCCCATAGCCACGATCCGGATCTTGGGCCTTGGGAATGGGTTCTGTTGGCGGGCTGCAGGCCGAGGGCTGATCCCGGCGCCTCCGCCCCAAGGTGACAGGAGGCTCAAGTCCTTGAGACGGAGGCTGTCCCTTCCAGGCCTCCGGATGCTGACACACCCGCGCTGGGGCCCCGCAATCCTGTCCTGAGGAGGCCTCCGGTTTTGGAGGATTACATCAACGTCACATCTACTAGTGGTGACCGGGCTTTTCTGGTGCTGCGTCCCGACCCCGTCAGCACCGGGGCGCAGGTGGGTGCTGTGTGGCCACACCATGGCACCGGCCACAGCTCTCCTGTGGTGCTGGCCGTCCCGCTGATGGTGCTGGGATGGAGCTCGAGGCGGACTCTCACCTGTGGGTGCATCCTGGGACCAGGGAGAGCAAAGCTGCTGAAGGGGTGTTATTTTGGGGAGGACAATCTTCACGTGCCACCATGCATGGCCTGGGTGAGGTGGGGAGAATCCTTTCCCGCTTCCTGGTTTGTCTTTTGTTCGTTTGCTTCTTTCTTTTGTTGCTGAAATCTGCCTTCTTTGACGACCTCTGCCATCCCACCTCTCGTCCCCGTCACACAGTTCCATTTATCTCTTGGTCAGCTTCTCAGAGGAAAGGGTTAGGGGGTGATCTTACGACCTGGGAGGGATCCCAAAGGTGACGGCTGGCCTCCTTCACCAGAGTCCTCTCGTCGATATCCCGTGGCGAGGCCGTGGCCAGCTAGACCTCCTGGGTGTGTCCTTTGCCTCCCTGAAGGAGCAAGTCGACAGTGAGGTGGGTGTGAGGGGCTTCCTGGGAACTGGGGAGGTGACGGGCCTTGGGCACTGTCCTGACCCGACCTGTTCTGTTGGCATAGCGGCGGCAGCGGCTGCTCAAGGAGGCCCAGCAGCTCTCGGATGCCCTGCACAGGTGACTTGGTAGCCCCCACTTAGTTCTTGGATTACGAATCTGTGAGACTGAGCCCTGCGGCCCTGTGGGCCACAGCTTTGACGTGGTCCCGTGAGGGCCAGGCTTTGCACATGCCAGCTTGTGACGCAGTTCTCTCTCAGGTTGGACGAGGAGACCGCCCTGCCCGCTGGGGCCCCTGTTCAGGAGGCAGCCGGTGGCCAGCACACCTCCCAGCACTGCCTCTGGGTGGATGAGTTTGCCCCCCGGTGCTACACGGAGCTGCTCAGTGATGATGTGAGGCCTTGCTCTCTCTCCAGTGTGACTGGTTCCCTGTTAGCAAGAAGCAGGAGCCGGGGGCCCAGCTACTGTCGGTCGCACCAGCCTGCTGAGCTGCTGGCATACAGTGGAGGCTTGGGTCTGCGGCAGATGGGAAGTGGGGGTAGCTCAGAGCTCGCTTGCCTCCGACCTGCTGTGGGCCGGCCTAGCTGCCCTCCTGACCTCTGCTAGTCCCTTCTGCCTTAGCGTTTGCTGCTGGGGCCACCTGGGGAAGGCAGGGAACCCTGGAGGTTTGGGCCAAGGTGTGGGATGGAGGCCTGGTGTGAGTCCCTCTGTCCCTCGTCACCAGTTGACTGGGGCCTTGCCGTCTGTACTCCTGAGCCCCAGCGGCCCTTCCTGCGTCACGGCTTCAGGACAGCGGACTGCTGTGACAGGCCGGAGAGGGACTTTATCTCAGGCTGTGCCTCCCTTTCCATAGTTCACCAACCGCTGTCTGCTCAAGTGGCTGAAACTGTGGGACCTTGTGGTGTTTGGCCATGAGAGGCCTGCCCGGAAGCCCAGGCCCAGTGTAGAGCCAGCCCGGACGAGCAAAGAAGCCACAGCCTCTGGGAAGTGGAAAAGCCACGAGCAGGTGCTGGAGGAGATGCTGGAGGCCGAGCTGGACCCGAATCGGAGGCCCCGGCAGAAGGTGAGCTCCCTGGCCTGTCGGCGCGAGCTTTTGCTTTCTGGGCTGTTGGTGCAGTTGCTGCTTCCGAGTTCGACACGGCATCTTCGGTTGCTGTTGGTGTTCGTGTGGGCATGAAGCACCAGCCCTGGGAGGTCAGATCTGAGTCTGTTTTTTTGGCGATTTGGATGGTCCCTGCCCCTAGCATGGTTTTCCGGCTGGCCTCGTGGGCCCCGGCTGTCAAGTGCCTGTGGAGTGTGCTGTCTCTGGGTTTCCTTTTCTGCTTTGAGGACTGGGCTTTGCTTGGAGTGCAGTGGGGGTTTAGTGGCCGGTGGGTGGAGACAAGGCCAGCAGCTCCCAGCCTCATAAGGCCTGGGCGCTTGGCTGTGGCTTCCTCTTGGGAGCCGCATGGTTTGCAGTGCATCCTGCTTGCCTTGGGCGCAGGTGGCGCTGCTGTGCGGGCCCCCAGGACTAGGCAAAACCACGCTGGCTCACGTGATTGCTCGGCACGCCGGGTACTGTGTAGTGGAGATGAACGCCAGGTGAGTGATGCAGGAGGCCTGTGTGCTGTCTCCCACCTGATCTCCTCAGTGGGTTGAGTACGGGCCACATCTGAAACCTGCCGTGGTGGTGCCTGCCTCCTGGGGCTCAGGGTCTTGGGCATGTGAAGGTGCCCGTCCTTGGGGCTCACGGAGGCTGGTGGCAGCTGTGTTCGGTGGAGTCCTCTGCAGGGTGGCTACAGCTCTGAGGCTGTCTCGTTGGGGATACAGCCCGCTGCCTGGCTGCCTGGTGACCCTGAGCCGGTCTCCCCACTACAGTGATGACCGCAGCCCTGAGGCCTTCCGCACACGCATCGAGGCAGCCACACAGATGGAGTCGGTGCTGGGCGCAGGCGGGAAGCCTAACTGCCTGGTGATTGATGAGATCGATGGTGCCCCCTTGGTAGGCCTGCCTCCCGGTGGGTGGGGGAGCTTGTTGGCAGTGGGCATGGGTCCTCCATTTACTGCCCTTCTGCACTGGTGTTTCTCTGAAGGCCGCCATCAATGTTCTCCTGAGCATACTGAACCGCAGGGGGCCACAGGAGGCTGAGCAGAGTGGCCCAGCTGTGCCCGTGGGTGGGGGCCGGCGGCGGCGGGCAGAGGGGGGTCTCCTGACCAGGCCTATTATCTGCATCTGCAATGATCAGTGAGTTGGGGTCCAGCACTTGCCAGGGGGGATCCTGGCCTCGTTGGCCCCTGGAGTCGGGGGTAGCAAGGCCCAGGCTCAGTGACCAGGGGCGGAGGGGTTTGCCTCAGTTAGGAGGCCTGGCTACAGAACAGTCCTGCCTGCCCCGTCCCTGCCTGAAGCGGCTGCTGTCCACTCCCTCCCTCCGCAGGTTTGTGCCATCCCTGCGGCTACTGAAGCAGCAGGCCCTTCTGCTCCACTTCCCGCCGACTGTGCCCTCCAGGCTGGTGCAGCGGCTCCAGGAGGTGAGTCTGCCGGGGAGGCTACCAGGCCTGCCTGGTGGCTGGGCGGAGGATGTGACCCTGACTTGGTTCCCCTGTTAAGTCCCTTGGTGCGCTCCAGCCTGCCCAGGACTTCCTTGGGGATGGCTGCCCATTAGAGTGGCCTGCAACCAGTGGCCACCTAGGGATGGGGCTGTTGTCCCCTGCTGCTGGGAAGCAGGAGTCGGGCTGCAGAGTGGGCTCGGTCGTGGGTCTTGCGGTCCCCAGGCTTGCAGCCTCTACCTCACCCTGCAGATCTCCCTGCGGCAGGGCATGCGTTCTGACCCTGGCGCCCTGGCTGCCCTCTGTGAGAAGACAGACAATGACATCCGTGCCTGCCTCAACACCCTACAGGTGGGCGGGTGGGGCAGGGTGGCAGCCGGTGCGAGGGGAAGCAGGGGCAGGGGTCCTCTCACCCCACTGCTTGCTGGGTCCAGTTCCTGCATGGACGTGGTCAGCGGGAGCTGAGTGTGCGGGACGTGCAGACCACCCGCATCGGCCTCAAGGACCAGCGCAAGGGGCTCTTCTCCATATGGCGGGATGTCTTCCAGCTGCCCCGGGCCCAGAGGTCAGTGGGGCAGACCGGTCTCTGCCCAGACACCCACAGCACAAGGGCCCTGACCTGTGCAGGCCAGCATCCCTCCTGCCAACAGGCCAGCATCCATGGTCCTGCGCTCCTGACCTGGCCTTCAGGGCTCTGCCTCAACTTTTCTGCTTTTTGGGGTCTCTGTGCCTTTACTGCTCAGGGCAGGGGTAGGGGAGAGGCACCTCTGTGTGTTACTGGAGCTCAGGTGAGCTCTACCTGGCGCCGCCCCAGCTCTGCCTTCTGGGCAGGTAGTCTGGCCAGCTCTCTGACCAAGATTGGAGCCTGCTAGAGATGCTCGGAGCTGCGTGCCGTTCAGAGGGGAGTTATCGGGGCTCCTGGGTCTGTGGCTGTGGTGCTCTTCCTGGCCTCCTGAGGGTGACCTGCCCTAGGTCCCGGTACCCCAGGGCTCGGTTCATTGCAGACTCCGCCTTCCTGATTCTTGGAGCTCTGTTTGGAGGTAGCTGAAGTCTCTGGGGTGACATAAATGTATGAAGTCCAGACCAGCGAGGGTGGCACCCAGAAGACCAGAGGAGGCTCATCTCGGGTGGGATACCCCATTCCAGCCTTGACTCTGCCCGCTGCAGACGACCTGGCCAGGACCTGACCCTCGCAGCCCATGCCCTCCTGCCCAGCAACAGGGACGTGGGCTCGCTGACGCTGGCCTGCCAGCACTTCTACCACATCTTACACGTCACCGCCTCTGCAGGGGAGCACGAGAAGGTGGCCCAGGTACCGGCCACCGGGCCGGCCCTCTGGGGCCCTGGGCGAGGCCCTCCCCTGGGGTCCTCCTGTGCCAGAGGAAGGGGGCGTGGCCGGAAGAGCCCTGGGTGGTGGCTCCTGGGAAGAAAAGGCAGGGGACCGGAGTGGGGCGTGAAGGAGGTGTTGGAAGTGGGGTGGGGGGGCGCAGAGCGGGGATGGGTAGACTTGGGGACTCTCAGGATCTCAGAGGGGAACTAGAGAGGACGGGGCATGGGCTGTTCAGGCTTGTGGTTGAGACTCTCTATGGGGTAGGTGAGGGTAGAGGCCTCTGCTGGGTTGTGGACCTAGGGTGCACACAGCAGGACAAGCAGGTTGGGTGGGGCTTTGGCCTAAGTCGGGTCCAGAGACCCCCCCACCCCACCGGTCCACCCGCCAAGCCTTGCCTAAGCCGCTTCCCCACACTAAGCAGCTTTGGATTAGCAGTAGTTGGGGATCCTGAGCCAGCCTAGAAATCTGTGCTTGTGGGTGGGTGGGGTGGGCATGGGGGACAGCCGCGGGGATGGGACTCCCAGTGAAGCAGGTGGCGCCTCCACGCGTGGGCCTTCCAGCCGCCACAGGGCAGGGCTTGGGTCTGGACCTGGCTGGTTTCGGTGTCGTAGGGGTGGTCCTCCCTCATCTCACAGGACCCCTGGGATGCGGGTCATACCCCGCGTCTTGCGGCTCACCCTTGCATCAGACTTCACAGGGGTGGACAAAAGGAAAAGGCCCAGTGGGGGTTGTTAGTGGTGGGCTGGTGGGCTCAGGCCCCTGTCACCCCCAGGGCCTGTTTGACAATTTCCTGCGCCTGCGGCTGCGGGATTCCAGCCTGGGCTCCGTGTGTGCTGCCCTCGACTGGCTTGCCTTCAGTGACTTGCTGGAGCAGGCTGCCCGCCACGGCCAGAGCTTCCAGCTGCTGCGTTACCTGCCCTTCCTGCCTGCAGCCTTCCACGTGCTCTTTGCTTCCAGCCACGTGCCTCGGATTGCCTTCCCTACCAGCCAGCAGGAGGTGCGCTCTACCGCGTGACCTCCCGTGCCCACCCAACCCCTACTCTGAAGTGCCAGGTTGGGCCCCCAGGTCCCAACGGGCCCTGGCCCACCTTTACCCAAGGCCCAAAACCGGACGAGCCACACAAGGAGCCTGATCCAGACCCTGGTGTCGGGCATCGCTCCAGCCACACGCAGCCAGGCCACACCCCAGGCCCTCCTCCTGGACACCCTCTGCCTTCTCCTGGACGTCCTCACACCCAAGCTGCGCCCCGTGAGTGCCGGGTGGTGAGGGAGAGGGTCCCGCGGGCTGGGCCTGGCCTTGTTTACCGCCCACCTGTTCTCAGGTGAGCACCCAGCTATACAGTGCCCGGGAGAAGCAGCAGCTGTCCAGCCTGGTGGGCACCATGCTTGCCTACAGCCTGTCCTACCACCAAGAGCGTGCACCCGACGGGCAGTATCACTACAGGCTAGAGCCGTGAGTCTCCCAGCAGTGCCCAGGGAGGCACCAAAGCCCATGTGGCCTGTCAGGTTGTCTTCGCAAGGTGTCTTAGCCCCGCCTAGCTGTGACTTTGCTGTAATGGACAGTGCTTTTCCATGTCAGTGTCCCACCTTCATCTGTGTGGCTCCCTAGGCACGTGGGCTGGAGTGTGTGAAGAACCAGTGCGCGGTGTGCCCGTGGCCCTAGGCAGGCTCCATTCTCTTCGCTGCTTATGTTTGGGGAAACGGGCTCAGGATGCTTAACCTGTAGCCATCGTGGGGTTGGTGTATGGCTATGACCTCACGTTTGCCCCAGCTCATGAGGCCGGGTATTCTGGTTGGGGCACTGGGCGAGCCTGCGGGCCTGGCCTGCTGATCTAGTCTCCCCCTCACCACGGGTAGCAATGTGGAGGAGCTCTGCCGCTTCCCTGAGCTGCCTGCCCGCAAGCCGCTCACCTACCAAGCCAAGCAGCTCGTTGCCCGGGAGATTGAGGTGGAAAAGATGAGGCGGGCTGAGGCCTTGGCCCAGGCCAGGGAGGCCCCGAGGGTGAGCCGGGCTGGCCCCGGGTGCGTCTGCCCCTGGGAGGGGTGTGCTTTCCGGGGTGTGGCTTTACTCAACCAGTCCTCACGGTGCTGATCCTGCAGGGGAACCTGGGGGCCGCGGGGCCTGGAGGTGCGCCCGGAGGTCCGCAGCGGGGCAGTGGGGATACAGGGGTTCTACGAACAGCCCCGCGCAACCATGAGCAGCGGCTGGAGCACATCATGAAGAGGGCCGGCCTGGAGGAGCAGGTGTGGGGCGGGCCCTGAGGTCCTGGTAGTGTCCGGCACTGGCTCCGGACAGGAGTGGGGGCTTAGCTCAGTGGCTGGATTGCTTGCCTGGCAAGCTGAAGGCCCTGGTTTCGCCTCCTCATTACTACGTAAGCCAGGAATTCCAGCATGTGGGAGGCCGAGACAGGTGTTGCTGTGAGTTCAAGGCCAGCCTGAGCTATGGAGAGCTCAGGACAGGCCTGGACTAACAGTGAGACCCTGACTCAACGGAAACAAAACCTAAGGACCCCCATGTTGGGCCCAGGGAGGGAGAACGCCCAGAGGCAGCAGGCTGGGAAAGGGGCCCAGGGATGGGCCCCGCCTCGTTCAGGCTCAAGGCCTCTCTGTCTTTACCAACCCTCTGGGCCTGACATTCCTCTGCCATCAGCCTGAGAGGGACTTCTTCGGACGCAAGGTGTTCAGGAGAGCAGCAGCCCCCAGCTCAGGTAGTTTGTGGGGGAGAGCCGTGGGGGGCACTGGGGCCAGGGGTGCCCGTAGGAGAGTCCTGGGGACCCACTGTGTGTTCCTGCAGAGGCTGAGACCCTCGAGGACAAGGACTCAGCGGAGCGGCGCATGGGCACAGCGGTGGGCAGGAGCCAGGTGTGGTTCCGCTTCAACGAGGGGGTGTCCAATGCTGTGCGGCGCAGCCTGTACATCCGGGACCTGCTGTAGCCCTGCCCACCCCGCGCGCAGGATCACGAGGCACACGTTTGGAGAAGTATTTATAAAGTCGCCTTTCACCGCGAGGCTCACAGGATGGCGCACTTGCCCTTCTCCACCCAGGGGTTGTTCTTCATTAGATCGGGGTTCAGAAACGGGTCCTTGGGGATCCCCTCCTCGATCCACTTGAGGAGCCTGCAGGTTGGGAGGTGGGGCGGTCACGGGAGGCCCTGGCCGTGTCCCCCAGCCCGCCCTGCCGGGGAGGGCACCCATGCGGGCCGCTGGCACTCACTCGGGGATGGTCTTTGAGGACATCTCCCTCTGGAAGGCCAGCTGGTACTTGAGGCTCTCCACCTCCTTCTTCATCTGGGGCACGTCCCACTCCTCCATCGCGTCAGGGGCTTCGGAGGTGGCCAGCCTGAGGCTGTAGGGCGGGGAGGGAGCGACGGAGCAGCCTCCCGGCCAGGCAACCCTGAGCCCCCCAGGACAGGGAATGATGGGAGCCCGCCCCCTGCCTGGGTCAGGCCCGCCGAGGCGGTGCGGGGTGCAGCGATAATGAGGCCCTGTGTGCCCTCCGCCTCTCGAGTCTAATTAAACGCACAGCCAAGTTTCCGTCCGTCCGTGCACTCTGGGCTTTCCAGGCCTGGCTCAGGGCTGGAAACAGGGGCTTTAGGGTGCCCGAGGATCCCCCACCTTTCTGTGGGGCCCACTTCCACTTCAGGCAGGCCTGCCAGGTGTTGGCTACCACCTGCCTCTCCTGCTGACCCCCGCAGCTTTGCATGGGGAGCTCAGAGTTCAGCCAGCCAGGAGCATTTGGCTGTAGTTTGCATCCCGGGCAGGGTGGGCTGTGTGCATGGAGATGGGGACAAGGGCGAACCCGGGATTGGGGTGTGGGTAGCCTGAGGGGAGCCCATCTGGGAGGCTAGGAGACCACCCGGTTGGGGCAGTGGGGCTGGCTGCCCCTTGCCATCTCGCCTTCGGCTGCAGGGTGCCAGCGGGACCCTCTTGGTACCCAAACGGCTCGGAGGGACTGTCACTGCCTTGGCGGTGTTCCTGGACCAGCCCCGTCCCGGGTGCAGCGCCCTGCCCAGGGAGGGACACGCGGGACGCCTTTTCCCGGCGACCCCGAGTTCCCCCATCCCGCCCTGGCACGCGCACTCTGCGACCCCCTACGTGCGGAGACACGTGGTGTAGGGCTGTCCGCAGCCCCGCTTCCCTACCTGCCGCGCCGTCGCCGCGCCCGGCTGCCGCCCGCGCCCCCGCACCGCCCCCGGCCACGGCGTTCGGCGGCGCGCACGGCGCCGGATTCGGCGGCGCGGCGCGGCTGTCTTCCCGCTCGCCTGGCTCTGTCCACAGGGTACAGGCGGGTGGGTCTGCGGGGGACTGGCCCCAGACCGTCCTCTTCCCCGCGCCAGGGCCCGGTGCACTTACTTTGGCAGGTGACAGCGCAGGCAGGTGCTCACGAGAGACAGAGAGGTGCGGAGTGGGCCGGGCTGGCCGGGCCGCAGGGCCGCGCGCCCCGCCCACCCGCGCCCGCCGGCGCCGCCTCCCGCCCCCTGCCGGCTGGCCCGGGCTGCGCGGCGAGCGGCGTCCGTGTCCCTTCCCCGAGGGCGCGCGTGCCGCCGGCTGGGTGCGGGGGCCTGCTGTCGGGCTTTCCCGCCTTCTGGGTCCGGAGGGCTGGGACCTCCCGCGCGTGCTGGCGGCGCTGAGCAGTGCGCGCTGCGGTGCCGCTTGTGGGTCTGCAGGCCTGTCCCCAGCGGTCCCGAGACGAAGCCTCTTGCCGGGGCCCGGGGTCTTCAGGTTGCTCTGTGCTGTGGCCCCTGCCCCCCCTGCGCTGGGCACAACCCGAGGATGGGGGCCTAAGCTGCTTCCGCCCCGGTGTGTGCAGCCGGTTGCCTCGGGTGGCTGGATGGGTGCTGGGGGGATGGGATCCTTCTGGCCATCGGCCTTTTGGGGCCTGATGTCATCAATCCCCTCACCGGGCCCTGAGGGGAGCCCAGGTGGACACCTCTCTGCCCCTCACCTCCCAGGGCAGCCCCACGGGGCTCACGCTCGCACTTTCCTAGGCCTGTTTCCAGGCATCCGTCTGGCTTTGGTGTGTCCCAAGGGCTCTTGGGGAGCTGCGCCTGGGGGGCCACAGGCGATGCAGCTGTATCCTGGGTGGGGGCCCCAGGCAGCAACAGACCCCAGGGACAGGCCTGGCCGCTGCCTGAGGTTTGGGCCAGCCTGTGGCAGGAGCAGATGGGGCACCCCCTAGTAAGGGGCTGGCAACCATGCTGCCCATTCCCGTCCGCGGGGGGACTTGTGCCCTGACCCAGCATGCCGGGGCAGGTGCTAGGTGCCGCTGGCCTCTCTTACCTCCTACATGTGCACGGCAGGGCCCAGAGTTCATCCCTGCCGGGATCGTTTGGCTGCAGTCGGCATGCTAAGCAGGGTGGGCGTGCGTGGAGGTGGAGGTCGGGGACACAGGCGACCCGGGAGGTGACCTCTGAATAGCACGAGGTGCCCCGCCCTGCTCCTGCCACAGCCGGCCCAAACCTCAGGCAGTGGCCAGGCCTTTGGGGGCCTCTTTGGGGAAGCCAGGCCTGTCCCTGGGGTCTGTTGCTGCCTGGGGCCCCCACCCAGGATACAGCTGCATCGCCTGTGGCCCCCGAGGCGCAGCTCCCCAAGAGCCCTTGGGACACACCAAAGCCAGACGGATGCCTGGAAACAGGCCTAGGAAAGTGCAGGCGTGAGCCCTGTGGGGCTGCCCTGGGAGGTGAGGGGCAGAGAGGTGTCCACCTGGGCTCCCCTCAGGGCCCCAGGGAGGAGACTGACGGCATCAAGCCCCAAAAGGAGCCTGTCAGGGAGTCTAGGAGACCCCCAGTAACTGGGCCCGTGGAGATGGCCACTTTTCCCCCCTGCCTCCTGCTGCAGGGTACCAGTGAGTCCGCCTCGGTCTGATACACACCCAGACCAAGGAGCCCTGGCCCTCTCCCCATGGGCTCGGGACCTGTGTCACTCAGGCTTTCCTGCTGGGTTTCTGGAAAATGGGGTCACATCAGTGCACAGCTGGACTGCCTGTATCTCCAGAGCTGGGACACATGGGCCCAAGGGATTAATTTTACTATGGATTTGTGGGTGGAAGAGCTTAAAACTACAGGCCCCAGATGGCTGCCCCTCCTGGTAGGGTGGGCATGGATGTGCCTCCCGGGGCCCAGGTTTATCCCCTCACCGGCTGGGCCTCATAGGCCTCATGACTGGGCTGCACCCCAAAATTTCGGTTGATAGAGGTCTCCCTGGGGCTGGGGGAACCTTCACCCCAGAGATCCCGACATACAGAACAGGGTGATCTGGGAGTTCACTGGGAGGCAGCGTCATTCCTGGTCAGGCCCTGTGGGGACGTGATGGACTCAAACATGAGGGCACCACTCAGGAGGCTGGGCAGTAGCCCTGGCATGCCTCGGTGTATCTCCTGGCCCGTGTCAAGGCTCCTGGGTTCTAGTCTGTGCAGTTGTTGGACCTACAAAAGTCCCCTGGGAGTACTAGGGCTGGACAGGATGGTGGTTCCGGGGTGACCACAGACCAGGTCTGGGGGGGCGGTGCGTGTCCCTGTCAAGTCCCCACAGAAGCAGAGGGTTGACACGTGAGTGCAGGTGCCCTGGCACCCTGCCTCTGACTTTCTTCAGTGGAGGGTCTACTCCCGGTCACCGTTGCCTTGGGGACCACTGGTCAGCTCTGTCCACTCCGCTGAGAGAGGTCTTAAGATGCCGCCTGCTCTAGTGGAGACTGTGGGACCTTGTGATTCCTTCTTTCTCGTTTCCTGCCCAGAACCCCTTCCCTGTGTCCAGGCCCCTCATGCTGGAGCCTGCCCAAGGGACCCCAGAATCTGCACCCTTACTCAAGGACACAGCTGTGACCCTCTGGGGCAGTCTGGGAGGGGACTTTGGGAGGGAGTGACAGAGTTCCCTCCTGGTGTGACTAGTGTCACAGACCCTGATTGCCATGTCTCGGGGGTGAGGGGACTTTATTGAAACCAGGCCAGTAACTGGGCCAGCCATGAATGAGGCCACCAGTGAATGCACAGAGCTCCTCTGCTGGCCTAGAAATGGCTCCTGGGCTGCAGTATGCCCGATGGGCCAGCTGGGCACAGCTGGTACTAGTCCCCTGCCCAGCCAAGCAGACGGGATGTACGCAGGGCTGGCCCACTCAGGGCTCAGGTTAAACTGGGTAGGGGGCAGGTGGGGAAGGAGCCTAGACCAGACAGCAGTGTCCTGGGATGTAACCTTGGCATTGGCCTCTCTGGGCCAGGGCTACGACCTGCTGGTCCCTCTGTCCTGGAGTCCCTGGGGAGGTCAACCGGCTGATTGTAGTGGGGGCAGAGAAGGGCAGTGTTTTGATTTTAGCAGGTTGTCTTGAGGGGTCTGGGTAGGAGAGGGAGGCAACCCTTGATCCCAGCAGACAGTGCCCGCAGATGCTGCAGGGAACCAAGGGCAGCAGGAGGAGCCGTGTGGGCCCAGAGTGATGGTGGGCCGCCCGAGGAGAAGGGAGCCACTGGCCCTGCCCCGCCGCGCCAGGGTTCTCTGAAGACGGCTTGGAAGGTGGCTGGGACCGCTGCAGGAGAGGGCAAGGTCAGGTGGAGCCCTTGCTGGACTTCATGCTGAGCCAGGCCTGCAGCCTCTGGGAAACAGAGGTTCTTAACGTCCCTGCAGGCCAAACCGCAGAGGCCAGCGTGGAGGTGGGGATGGGAAAGCAAGGAGAACTCATCTCGCCAAGTTTCTTAATCTGGACAGCTTTTATGTCATAGAAAGTTTAAAGAGGATTTTCAAAAAAAAGTTGAGACAAGAACAAAACCCAGAAACGTCAGCATGTAGCTCTGACCACGCCATGTCCCAAGACAGTGCGCACCTGTGACGCTAGCCATCCGCAAAGCATGGTTGCAGTTAACCCAGCGAGTCTCCAGCAGCTCTGGGATCTGGGTAATTCCCCTCACCTGAGGGCCCCGCTGAGCATAAGGGCCTCGTGCAAACGCAGCTGTCTGCGCTTAGGAGGCCTCTTGGGGCCTCGGCAGCTCCTGGCGTGGGGCTGGCTGAAGGCACGGGAGGATAAGACCCAGGCTGGCGGCGCGCTGGAGTCCCAGAGCAGCAGCTGCCCCCATCTCCGGCGGACTGCCTCTGAGCCCCACTCAGCTGCTGGGGAAGGCCCAGGGCACCAGCCCCAGACCTCAGGCCCTGCAGTTTGCCAAGGGAATCCGCACAGCTTAAGCCAAGAACATCAAGGTAACAGACGTTAAAAGTTCGTCAAACAGGCGGCGGCGTCAGAGGTGGTGCCGAGTCTTGGTGAGGCTGGAGTTGGGGTAGCTGGAGAAGGAAGAGGACACGCTACTCCCAGCTGCCAGGCAGCTGAGGCTGGCTGTGGTGATTCAAGCTGCCCGCCCTCCCTGCGCCACTTGTTGCCCGCTCTTGGGGTCTTGGGGCAGCTCTGGACCAGCGCTGTACCACAGCCCCACGCCGGGCAACTGCCTCTAGAAGAGCCTACCACAAAGACGGACACTGAAGGCCAAGCAGTTTGCCCAAGGACGCCTAGGGGAGGTCGTCCAACACCCTCTGCCGACACGGCTTCGGTGCCATGGCTACTTCTACCTGGGCCTGCTGTTCCTGGCTGCTGGGCTCTGTACCCGCCCAGCCCTGCCTGGACCTCACTGGCAGATGGGTGTGGGATGGCAGCCAGATGCAAGAACTGCCCCCTCCCGCTGCCTGCATGCCTCCCCGCAGTGGCCCTGGCTCTGGCTGAGGCTCCTGGGCCACCCTGTGATCTTGACCAGCCACCAGGTGAGTGCAGGTCTATTGGGGGTGGGATATGAAGACACGGCCATCAGGAGGTCCCAGTCAAGGCCACCGTCATAGGCAGAGGCAAGAAGGCCCCGTGTCCCTGGGTCACCAGGCTGGAGCTTCCGGGGCCCCACTAGGGATAGTCCAGCTGGAGGTCTGTGCCCTAGTGCCCTGAGCTCTGGGTGTGCAGGCCTGCCAGGGCTCATGACGTCATGCAGGATGGTGGCCACATCTCAAGAGAACAGCTTTCTGGAAACAGCCTTGCCCAGGCAGGGTGTGTGGGACCGCCCACTGCTGGCTGTCCTCAGGACGGTCTGCACGCCTGTGGTGGGGAGGCACTGGTCAGGGTGCGGGTGGGCAGGGAGTCTACCTGTGGTGGGTGTCCAGTGCCGCAAGACACCCTACCTGCACTGCCTAGGGGGGTGGCCAGCGACGCCACCATGGAGCAGGGGCTCTGGTGCCCTCTGGGCCCTGAGACGCTTTCATGCCGTGACACTCAGAACCTCTGGCCTGTGGTCACTGAGCTCTGGTAGGGCCGGAGGCGTGTGTGGCTCAGAGCCTTGCGCACGGCAGGCACTCGGGTGCCCCAGCGGGCTCCGAGCACTCCTGCCTGCCCCGGGCAGGGGCCGTTCTGTGGCAGGACGGGACGACCCCCGTGCCATCTGTGTGCTGTGGCTGGTGGGCCAGCCGGTGGCTAGCGTCTGCCCCGTTCTAGAACCACCAGAAGCTGACCAGGGGGTATCTGGTGTAGAGATGTTGCCCCACTGGGCACAGCGCCCGGCAGCCCTGGGCTAGGAGGGCTCGGGCCATCCTGGCTGCGCCCTCGGTGGCCTCGTGCTGTGTCTGCCTTGGCCCCCACGACGCTGCTGGTCCTCGCCGTGGGCGGCTCTGGGAGTCTCTGCAGCAGCCGCCGCTGGGCCTGATCGCGAGTGCCCGTGCCTCCCCTGCCCGCCTCCACCCGCCGCCTTAACTCCCGCCAGCGCTGCGGGTGCTGGACCCTGAGGGCGGGCGGGAAACGCACCGCGGCTGGAGGCCCCCACCCTGGCGAGGCCTCTCGGGAGGGCAGGTTCGTCCACGGCACGGCCGCGTGCTGCGCGGGCAGGCCGGGGCGGGCTGCATCCCGCACAGGGCGGCTCCGGCAGGGTGGGCGGACTGGGACTCCGTCTGCGACCCCGCGGGTCCCGGAGCAGGAGGCCGGCCTGGCCGGGAGCGCCGCGGGACCCGCGCACGGGAGGTCCCGCTCGCGCATCGCCTGCTCGTGTAGACGACCTTTCGCTTTCGCCCGGAGAGCCCATTTCCGGATGGAGACCGGAAGCACCGTGGCGTCATTCACGTCGGCTCGTGCAGCCATGTTGGAGCCGGGCAAAATGGGGGCTAGGTGGCCATGTTGGAGCCGGGCATGGGGGGGTGAGGGAGCCATGTTGGAGCCGGG